>JBBPNA010000471.1:0-20542 GCA_038090555.1 Boletus subcaerulescens | reverse complement strand
CGAAGACGGGCAACGAGCCGTCGTGCTCCCGTCTCTCTATCAACTGGTGCTATTTGGGCGGGGGTATAGATGGACGGCAGTTCGGGTTCAGAAAGCATTGACGAATCATGGTCAATTTCTTCGTCATCTATCTCATCGTCGGAGATCCCTTCATCATCCGCGTCTCGAACGCATTGACTGCGTTGTCATAGTCTCCTCCCTTGTGTAGAGCGGCATACTTGATCCCATAGCCCCATGGAGACGATGGAGCGAGTGCAATAACCTGATTATGATACATCAACAAGGCTGACATGCATGGGCCAAAAATGAAGTACTTGGTTGGCGTCATCTAGAGCCTGTTTCCACGAACCGATTGCCAACCGTGCCTTGCCTCGCTTGATGAGAATTGCTTGTGGAGAGGAGGAAATGAACGACAATGCGGTCGAATAATGGGAGATGGCCTCGTCATGTCGCTGGGCGTCCACTGCGACATCTCCGAGACGCTCTAGTTTCTCAGAGGAACATTGCCCGAAGGCTGTAAAGTATTATATAAACGAATACATCATACAGGAGGGTGTCGCGGCCACTCACCATGAGCCCATTCTAGATGATCACCATTCCCTCCCAACTCAGTCTTCAATTCGTGGAAACACTTAACCGCATCCTTTGTGCGGCCCCCTGCATACAAAGCTTCACAAAGTCGCTGTTGAATCGTGATGCTGAGATTATCAAATTTCCATCCGGATATCTGTTGGAGACGATGAGCCACGTTGATGCGATCCAATACATCCACTGGGAAACTCGCCAGTGAGACCGTAAAGAGGGGAGGCCGAACGTCATCCTGCAATTGGGTTCGAGCACGTTCAAACGACTGTATCGCACCCTCGTAGTCGCTGTGCTCCATCTGCGAGTTTGGCAAGGAGAACATACATGTAAGACTTCTGGAACTATCAGTGGTGAAATTCGCCGCGTAGAAGCCATTTGTGCACGTGCCTGGACCATGTAGCATATTGAGTTGAAGTGGACCGTAGCAATGAGGTCGTCCAGGGGTGATATTGCATTGGGATGTTCTCCGGCCATAAACATGATGATAGCCTAAGCGTTATCAGCAGTTGAAAGGCAACTGAATGTTGAACTTACGGACCTTGATAAGGAGGAGAAAGGTCACATGAGATGAATGGAAGCGTTCGAATGCGATGTCGCAGGCTTGATAAGCCTTGTCCCTTTCTCCTTTACCGACATGCGCTATGCTCTTTGCAATGAAGCCAACGACGGACGGGTGGATATTGATGGCCTTGCACAAATTGGCGTCAGCGTCAATGTATGTGAGAGTAAACCAATAAGTACCCTTTCAGCGTCTTCGAGCGCTGTGTCCCACCTTCGCAGACGGGTCCGCACGAGAGCTCGACTAGCGAGTACATGGTGGCTCGGACTCTGAGACTCTGAAATCGCTGCAGTCAATAATGCGTCTGCATTTTCGAGCTGGTCGTGCTTCCACAAGTCCAGCGCAGTATCATCGATCCAAATGTGAGGTTCCTGGAGAGTGGGGTGTAGGTGAGACAATAACATTGGTGAGTCGAGCACTGCGTTATCGACAAGAATGTCAATGTCAGGTTCCGGGAAAGGATCCGGGTGTAAACGGGACAATGGGATTGAAACCTATGCAGAATGATGATCAGAACCATAATCCAATGGACAAGATACTCACAATGGTACGAGGTAGATTTTGCGTGCTGAAATTCCCGTCGTATCCGCCAATTGCGAGAAACCGGCCACGTGGCGAAATTGCGATCGAACGTATGTTTTGAGGGTACGGAATGAGCCCGAGTTCGGTATATGTCAACGTGTCCCAAAACGTCACAGTGTTGTCTGTAGAGTATGCAATGAATTCCCCATGCTTTGGCAGGGAAATGCACGAGTAGTAGTCACTATCAGGGACCGGCCATTCCGCGACTGCTGACCCGGAGGATGCATTGAATCGCTTGATTTTATTGTCGGATACTACAAAGAAATGGTTCTTGAACCAGAGTAGACCAGTGTTGTACCACGGTAATACTCCTACTTGGATGTTGACGAGAATGCAGCCATCGTTGCTGTCCCAGACTCGAATGGATCTCCTAGTAGCTGTCGCGATTCGATCGCCGTGGGGCGAGTATTTTGCCGCTCTGACCCAATCCTCGTGGTAGTTCGTCTGTACTTGTTTGCGAGTTGCGACGTCCCAGACGATGGCTTTGCCGCTGTCCGATGCTGAGACAAGGCGAGCCGAGTTGGGCGAGAAATCAAGCGCGGTGATGAAGTCGGCATCCCTGTACTGGAAGGCTAGCTTGAATGTCTTTGCGTCCCAAACCAGGACGCTATTGCGGTTTGTGTGTGTCCCGGCTGCGATCCACTTGTCGTCCTTCGACACAGCAAGACAGTTGACAGTCTCCACGATTATTCTCGCCATTTGTTCGCCATCTGTCGCTCGCCACATACGTATTCCCTCACTGTCACTGCTCATGATATACTCGCCATTCGCTGAGAATGCCACTGCCCATAACTTGCTGCCGAGGTCGATTTTGATGGATCGAGATGGCTCTTGCACAATGGTCAGCATGATGGCATCTCCATCTTGCCAGCACGCACCGGTCGTTGTCGACGATCGAGGAGTCATCGGCGGCGCAGTGTAACAGAGCGTCAAGAAGAAGGTGTGGTTCGTACGCCGCCTTCGCGCCGCAATCTCACATTTTAGGCGCCTGCTGTCGAAGACAACGTCCCTGAAGGCACCATGTGACAGTGTCGGTGTACGAACAACGCCTGCGCAGTGCGAAGCAGACAAGTTCGTCCGCGTCAATTTCAACCTCCTCACTCTACATTTCTTCGTGAGTCAGTAGTAGAGATACATATCTGCTCGATGACCAAGTCGTGAACTCATGGTCCTCATGCTCATTAAATTGTCAGACCGGTCCCACCTCGCCATGTACATCAGCCTCCACTATCTTTTCCTATACAAATTTACAGTAACACGCGGCCCACCCCTGTAGGATGAACCACCGTGTCCACTCGCGAGTATTATCTTCTCTCCACCTGTCCCTGCACTCCGTTCGCCTCCGAATCGTGGATCTGGTCATGCCCATCCTCGATATGAGCTTGACCAATCCACCTTCATCCTAGTCAAACCTTCGGTCTCCCGTTTGTGACGACAATTTGTCCAAGATCTCCGCGCCATCGTCTTCCTGTGGGAAACAGATCCATTCTCCTGCTACTTCTGACTATGTCCCTTTGGTGATTTCGTCAATTATGGTCTTTCAACACTGCAATGTCACTGTCACACACATGGCCGACAGCTGCATATGATATCACCAATGCGTCCCGCAATAGCAGTCCGAGCCAGCAACTTCACATTGCGGCGAAGAGTCGGTCCAGGAATCAACCTTTGCCGTGCAAAGGGGCCAACTCGTCTCTCCGCTTTTCGCTTGTTTTCAACATCCAATCCTGCTCACGACATGTCCGTCAAGTTCCCCGTTGAACCTGCTGGATTCCAAGGTGAATGATGTCAGTGGTATCGTCGATGGGCGGGACGCGACTAATGAGTCTATTTATCTTCGAAAAGCCCCTCTGCTTCAAGCTCAGATGTTCTGGCACGTGTCACTGCTCAGCACTCAGTTTCCACTTTGGTTTGAACGTTGGTTGGACACCATGAGCGCCAGTTTGGGTCTCGCCCCCTTTCAATGCTTCCAAGTTAGCTATGCGAACAAATGCATGGATACGACATACGATTCCGTGGCATCTGTCCCTCAGATGGACGGTGGCGCCGCATTTAGTGACATGGAGAATGACCATACCCTAACACTTTTTTCTTTCTTCTCAGCCCTGCAAAAATAGCACTGAGATAGAACGCTTAGACGAAGTGGGAGCAGCATGAAACACTGTTGATTTTCATCATTATGGTTGCAAGCAGAGCGATTCGATCGAACTGAGTGACCAAGACTGAGAGCAAGTTGTTGTTTCAGCCTGAGTGCCGCGGCCGACTTGTACTATAACCTCTTGCTTTCGCGCCACTTCCTGCGCTCGCCTCGCCAGCGGACGGACTCTATTGCCGCCCGTCCCTCTCAGTCATGCATATTTCGCACTCGTTTCATAGTCATTAAGTAGCGTAGTGGCCCTATGCACGGCCAGGAAGAGTGGCGTATACCATACACATTATCCACCCACACTGGAGGAATGCATATGCAGAGGTGGGGCGACAATGACCTCAAATCGATTCGGTCGAGGAAGAGATGGTGATTACGTAATGTTAAACCCAAGCTCACGTGACATACCACAGCTAAGTGACTGGATGACCCCCTATTGGTGCCTCGATGGCAGCATTCAACTTGACCTCCTACCCCTCCGCCTCCATCGTATCTCTATTTCCTCCTTGCTGCTTTATCCCGCCGCATATTTGCTAGCGACTCATCTCCCCGTCTTCCAGTGCCCCAAAACCACTATGGACAGTTGGGATTTCTCTGGAGAACTAGTCAGCCATTATCTTTTCTTGTCACTACTCGGCGCGGGCGCAAGCGGTAGCGTTCATAAGGCTGTAGATATCACGCTGGAAAATTCGCCCACTTACGCCATCAAGTGTGTCCGGAAGAAGAGTGACACCACACGTCTCAGCCGGCAACGCACAGAAGTCATTAACCACGACTCAGTAACTTTGTGTCCAAACGTGTTGACGCTTTGCGACTCTTTTGAAGTGGATGACTATATCTTCCTCGTCTTGCCCTTTTGCGAGAAGGATATGTTCAGAGCGATCTTTAAGGAGCGGATTTACTGGAGGAACGATGCCCTCATCAGAAAGGCATTTACAGAAGTATTGGATGGAGTACTTTCATGTCACAAGAAAGGTATTTTTCATCGAGATCTCAAACCAGAGAATATCATGTGCAATGCAAAAGGGACTAGCATTAAGATTGGCGATTTTGGCTTGTCGACCACCCGCCGCCGGTGTGGAGATGGTGGCTGCGGCACTATCCCCTATACGAGTCCAGGTCAGTCAATCATTGCAGCGTACATGATATCGGACTGATGTGTGCTTCGAGAATGCTTGTTTAAGAACAAATTCTGTTACGACGCTGCTTTAGCAGACATTTGGTCGTTGGGTATCATCCTATTTAACATGGTGACTTGCGCTTGTCCATGGGAGGAAGCCTATCCGACAGACAGAAATTTCAGGGCGTTTATTTCCAACCCCGACCAATTTCTGCAGACTTACAGGATCTCAGAGCCTCTGAGCGTGCTCCTTCATCGGATCTGGAATCCGACCCCTGCGAAGCGGATGTCAATCCCAGCGATTCGACAAGCGATTCAAGACATGGATACGTTTTACCAACCACGCCGTTCATCCCACGCCGCTTCACGGCCGTCAAAGGAGCAGCAAGTCCTGATTGACTCGTGAGTTCAAGTCTTTCACACACCCGTGGAATAGTGAGAGTTGGAACTGACGTTGATTGTCAATTTCTAGTGAGGAGACGTGTGTCAATGTCGCTCCCTTTGCAGATGAAAAAGAGAGAGACAAAGACAAAGGGCCTCGTGTTTCAGCTGATGTACTGGAGGAGATGTTCTCTCGTTTGGAGGTGACGCTCTACGACTTGGTCCAGTAGTAACGAAAGGACCAACAGTCTGGCCTGCACTGTCAGATGATGTGTGCGAATGTTTTTGATACATACCGCAATCATGGAGTTTTTTTTACTTGAACTAAAGTAATGGATAATACCAAAATTCATACCGTTTTAAACGAGCTCTCGTATAGAGAGATGATGAGAACAACGAAGGGCAGCGCTAACGGAAGCCCTTGAATTCGGCGTTCTCGCTCCGAACATGTTCGGGAACTCCCGGTAGTGCGGGTAAATAAAATTACGACCACGTCGAGGCTACCAAACATTCTTTCAACTCTTCCTCCTTCCACGAAGACGACGACGACGACGACGACGACAAAATGTTCGCCCGTGCCGCAGTCCGTGCCCTCACCAGCCAGCCCCGCCACTTCTCCACCACCGCCGCACGCAACACCAAGGTTGTCGTCCTCGGTGCTGGAGGTGGAATTGGCCAGCCTCTGTCGTTGTTGCTAAAGACGGACCCTCTGGTGACATCTCTCAATTTGTATGATATCCGTGGAGCACCTGGTGTCGCTGCTGATGTCAGCCACATCGACACTCCGAGTGAGGTGGGAGATTGTGCGGTGCTTGGACATGCCGGATGCTAAGCGCTCTGTTAGGTTCAAGGCTTTGCCGCCGACAAGCTGGACGAGGCTCTTGATGGCGTTGAGGTCGTTGTTATTCCCGCTGGTGTCCCAAGAAAGGTCTGTCCGGATCGTCTACTGTATATCACTATGCCTTGTCTCACGCATTGCCTTGTAGCCTGGCGTAAGTAACTGTCTGTCTGACATCGTTTGTTAGGCTAACAATGATCCCAGATGACCCGTGATGATCTTTTCAACGTGAGTCCTCGCCAGGGCGTTCTTGTACAGAAGTTGATGCTTTTCAGACCAACGCTTCCATCGTACGTGACCTCGCCAGCGCCGTTGGTCGTGTCGCTCCTACAGCGCACGTCCTTGTTATCTCCAACCCTGTTAACTCCACCGTGCCCATCGTTGCTTCGACGCTTGCCAAGGCAGGCGTTTACAATCCTGCACGTGTTTTCGGTGTGACCACCCTTGATGTTGTCCGTGCCGCCCGCTTTACTGCTGGTCTTGCCGGTGTCCACCCCAACGATACTCCCGTTCCTGTTATCGGTGGCCACAGTGGTACAACCATTGTTCCCCTGCTCTCCCAGAGCGCTCACGGAAAGGGCATCAAGGGCGAGGTGTTCGACAAGCTTATATACCGCATCCAATTTGGCGGTGACGAGGTCGTCAAGGCCAAGGACGGTGCAGGAAGTGCAACCCTCTCGATGGCGTACGCCGGTGCCACGTTTGCCAATGCCTTGTTCCGTGGTTTGAATGGTGAGAAGGGTGTTGTGACGCCCACTTTTGTCGAGAGCCCTCTCTACAAGGACCAGGGCATCGACTTTTTCTCTTCCAACGTTGAGCTCGGTGTAGGTTTCGTTTGTACTGTGGTGGACAAGCGATTGACATGGTTGTGTAGGTTAATGGTGTTGAGAAGATCCACCCCCTTGGACCCTTGTCCGCGGAGGAGGAGAAACTGCTGGCGGCGTGCTTGCCTGAGCTCAAGAAGAACATTGAGAGGGGCAGGGCATTCGTCGAGAGCTCATAGATACAGATGCTTTACTGCTCAAAATACCTCGTGCTTGAATGCGTACACTTCCCTGCTCTCAAGTGATAGTGATGAGGGTAATTATTAGTATATAGAGTCATTGACGACCTTTCTTTTTGATCATGGTGAACCCGTCCTCGTCAACTTGAGGTTCCTCTCGAGGTTTTGAGTGATTCAACAATTGTGGTATTGACTCGCCTTCACTCTCTGCCTCCCCGTCCTCGTCGTCCTCCCACTCGCCCCCACTCTCACTTCCGCTCCCCACGCCCATCTCATGCTTTGGTACCTTTCCCTTGACCATATCCGCCTGTGTTTCGAACTCCTTTACGAACGTCTCGTCGCCCGCACAAACGGTCTCAAAGAGTTTGACAATATCCCTTGCCACCGCAGCTGCACTATCGTCTTCGAGCACGACGTCGAATTCATCCGCCATGATCTGTAGCAGGAGTTCTTCGACGTAGATCTCGTCTGGCGGTGGCTCCAATTCCCTATCCGAACCCATTCCCGGTGTTGATTTTATTCGTGAATGCGTGGGGACGGGGACGGGGACGGGCGAAGAATGACCGACGATAAAGGGTTCGAATTGGTCGACGAGGACACCAGCTAGCCAGCGTTGTTTTTCGGCCGAGGCGGGGCCGCCCCAGGAGGCGTGGACGGCGAGACGGAGGGTGGGCCAAAGGGTGAGGCGGGCGAGGGTGCCGCGGGTAAAGAGAATAGTGTTGGGGTGGGGAGTTGACATTGGATTTTTTAAAATGTGATGTCGATAGCAGATGCGACTGTGAAGAGCGGATGCGAGATAAAATCACGTATAGCTGCGGTGATTTCAAGTTGATAAGATATGGACCAAGTAAATTTCGATTCACATATTACACGATACATCAAGTCCATGTCCGTATTGGTAAGAAGATACTCTACTCCCGTCACATTCGCCAACCAAAACAGTGCAATGCCAAAGGTAACTCGCTCCGCGTCATCTCCACCACTTTCTCTGCCTCACGCATCTCACGAATGTAGCCTCGTCCCGGGCATAGTGGTATGGGGCGATGGCCTCTGCGTTGGGTCCTTCTCTTCTCGTCAGTTGGACCTTCCAGTCCCACACAATCTTGAAAGTGCAACTCCCTGCCAACCGAGTGTTCAGTGATGTTCATCCGGGATGTGTATAGGACTCACTGGGTCAAAGTCACTCGCCTTGGCCGTCTGAAAGTCGCATTGTCAGATGACAAAGAGATTCGGTAGAACGTGTCCATTTTCAGAATGGCCTCCCGTATTTGCAGGATCTGGAGCCGACCCATTGGATTCGGACAAAGGATCCACTTGAGCAACATGTTGAGTTCCCGAGATATTGGAAATGTATTGTATAAATAATTCTCATCGTCCAGGAATGCCCGAAATTGGATATCGGACGCACGAGCGAACTTCCATGGGCGACGACCAGTGACCAAGTTAAGCAGAATGATGCCCAATGACCAGATATCGACGAGGCTCGGATAGTAGACGATATTCTTGGCCCATTGTTCTAGGAACAAGTTAGCGCAGCGCGAGAAAAGGATAGGAATCACCGACCTGGACTCATATAATCTGGGGTACCGCAACGTGAGCCTCTGCAGATGCGTTTGCGGGTCGCAAGCCCAAAATCAGCAATTTGGATGTCCGTACCGCTTTCCCCACACAATATGTTTTCCGGCTTGAGGTCCCGGTGGAATACCCCTCTCGCATGACAGGCATAAACGCCATCAAGTATGTCAAGGAATGTTTCCTTGATGAGCGCGTTGTTGCGCATGTATAACCGACTGCCCCATATGGCCTGGAACAAGTCACCACCACACAGGTCGAAGACGATGAACATGTACAAGTCTTTGTCAATGATCTCCTGGAGCGGTAAGACGTGTGGACATCCTGTCACTATTTGATGGTGAAAGACTTCGGAAGTGCGAAGGAGGAGTTGTTTAGGAGAGAGTTCAGACTTGGAGATGCACTTGATGGCGTATTTCCCGGAATGTTCCCGGTCGACAGCACCGTAGACGGAGCTGGTTGCCCCCGAGCTAAGGGCAAAGGTGAGATAATAGCGACCCACGTATTGGCAAGAAAAGTTGGGTAATGGCATAACGGGAGTGTGTCAAGTCTGCGGGGCTCGAGGAAGAGGAGTCCGGTCGAGTGGGATGATGTCATATCTGGTAGAGATTCCAAACTGGGAAATTTCCCGGAAGCTGGTATTTCCTAGTAAATTTGTTCGAATACTCGCCCTGCGTAGGCTCGAACTACTGGATTGAAATTTCAAGAGGATGTTCGCAAAGAGTGTGAGATTGGCCAAACTCACCTCATCAAACGCGAGAATGAAGTCGGGACTGATACATACGCCCTCCTAGGTGGAAGTTCCGTCCCCGGATTGTCGTCCAGGCACCTAGTGGTATCTGTATGGTGGTCAACCATTCGCTTGTCGTCGTCTTGCCACGGTGGTTGCAACGGATGAAAAATTTGCACAGCCACTTTACCAAGTTGAAACGCCCAGGTTACCAAGTCATTGCATCGTAGCACACGGTCCCCCACTGCTCGTCCTCACCGTCGTTGGCAGCGAGCTCATCTTGGAGCATGTTTGAGTAGCCCTTCTGATCTACGCTGATACCGTTGTCACTTGTCAAAAACCAACCAAACTTACACCCCCGAATCCTCTAAACCGTTTTCAATTCTATATCCCCACAAGCGTCACTAGTATCCACCCATGTCACAGGAACAAGTTCACAGAGCAACACCTAAGCGACAGGATACCTTTGACCTTCGTGACCACCTCCTCGCCGACGAACAGTCCATGGCAAGCTCACATATGCACGCCCACGCTGACGCGACTAATCAATATGGTTCCGGCGGTGCGTCCGACGAGGAGCATTCCGTCCTCGAAGACGACTCGGATGCCGACGACCGCGAAATGGACTATATGGACGACGAGGACGACCGCTCTTCCTCCCTCTCCATCCCAAACGAGAGCATTGACTTTGACCTCGTGTATTCCCTCCACAGCTTCGCCGCGACCGTCGAGGGTCAGGCTAGCGTCGTCAAGGGCGACAGTCTCTTTCTCATGGACGACACAAACAGCTATTGGTGGCTCGTCCGCGTGCTGAAAACTCAGGACGTGGGCTATATCCCTGCGGAAAACATCGAGACGCCTTTTGAGCGCCTTGCGCGGCTCAATAAGCACCGCAACGTCGACGTGCGTGTTCGACGTTTTGTAAAGACAAATTACTGACTAGGCTTCTTTGCAGCTTGCCCATGCGACGCCGCAAGAGCTCCAAGAGGACGTGGAGCGCGTCCGTAACAACCTTTCCTCTCGCACAGGTTCCCACTCCCCTTCTCCAACTCTTGGTCTCCCTGCTGGCACCCACTGCCGTCCAGGTATAAAGGGTGTCATGTTCACCCCTGCACTCTCCGTACATCGTTATCCGCCTGCTGTCTGGAACGAAGACGAAGAAGAGGAGGAGGATGTGGAATGGGAGGATGGTGTATACGAGGAGGAGGATATAGAACTCGCCGAGGAGATGTCTATCCGCGCTAGGCAAAGCCAGTTCGAGGATCAGGAGAGCATGATTATGGACGCTATGCAGATGGAGCCGGATGATGGCATGAGCTGGGACGACTCCGCTGCCGAAGACATGCAGGCACGGAGCGCACAAATGAAAAGGGAGCAGCAAATGTTGATGAGCCCCGAAACACTCCGGCCCGGTCCATTACAACTGAGGCCCTTCCAACAGCCGCAACAACAACAAGTGGTGTCGCAACAGCAACAAGAGGCGATAATCGCTCAGCAGCGTCAGCAACAGCAGCAGGAGCAGCAGATGCTCTCTCAACAAGCGTTGCGTCATCAGAGTTCCAGGGATATACTATCTCCCGAGAAGACTTCTCCCTCTCATGGTTCCCCCAGCAAATCTGCCGACCTCGTCGACGCCGGTGAAACGCGAAAGCTCTCCGCCACTCCGTCTATCATACGTGATGAACCTTCCAAGCCATTGGCGGTGGGCGCTGGTCTCATCCTCCCAAGACTTGCCGTACAACAGCCGGATGATGATCGCAAGCGGACTCGCGAGGAGGTCGATGAAGACACGACCAAGAAAAAGCTGAAAGGCAAGGAAAAAGATAAGGTCGCTCCGGTCAGCAGTTTTCCCGCCATTTCCAACCAGCCTGTAAAATCGTCTCATTCTGGAATTGGCAAGCTCCGCAAGGAACGCGAGTCCACTGATGATGAAGGGAAAGAGAAGGAGAAGAAGAGAGGTCGTGGCGTCTTTGGGCTGTTTGGACGCAAGAAAGACAAGAACAAGGACAAGGCGTCTATTGAGAGCATATCGTCAGATGTCACGCGCGAGTCTCAGGACTCTGGTCAGTCCTCAAACCAACAACATGGCAATAGTGTCGAAATGTTGCTGTCTCCCGTTGCAGCACCTGCGATCCAGCAGCAGCAGTCCGTTCAAGCCTCCATCGAGGGTAGATCTACCCCTCAACGACAACAACCGCACTCTGTCGGTGGTCCTCAGGCGCCGACAGGTCCGGTCCATGTCTCCCAACACGCATCTACTTTGCGCCAACGAGACCAACAACAACAAGCACTTTACCAACAATACCTCAACCGTTCTCCGTCCTCACCTCCCGAAGCGCCATCGTATGGTTTACAATCTGCTTTCGCCGGCAATTCTCCTTACAGCAGCCCCAGCACCACAGCAGCAAGTCTTGGTCTCGGTCTGCCTTCATCTCGACCACGTCCCGGTTCGCTCATCATCTCTCCCTCCGCCGACGGGCAGGGTCTTGGTGTTCCGGAACTCAGCGTCATCCGCATTTTCGCTGGCAAGAATGTGCAGACGGAAGCCACCTTTAAGACGGTTTTACTCAACTCATCTACAGCATCCTCAGATCTTATCGGACAAGCCATACAGCGATTCCGACTCCCAACATCCGAGGCTGAAGCAGCGTCGTCGTATTATCTCACGATTAAGCAGGTCGAAGGGTCGTCGACGGTACTTTTGTCAGAGGAGAAACCCCTTCAGGTGTTTGAAAGCATTGTCGAGGCGGTGATGGAGCTCCCCAAGGTGAAGCGGAGCAGTATGGGAAGTATCAGTTCCCTTTCCAGTAACCTTTCCATGCACCCCGCCATCAAGCAACTCTCCATGAATGATTTTACGGACGACTCAGCGGTCAAATTTTACTTGAACAAGCGGGGCGTGGATGGCAAGCAGAACTTACTCGCGGAGGAAGACGAGGAAGACACAATATACGCGGAGTCCACGCGGGATACGATCGAAGGTGTCAGCACCTCATCGTCAAGTTCCGGTGTTAATATGACGCCAGAGCGATTTAGCTCGCCTTCTGTTCGATTCGCATTGCAACTGGTGATCTACCCTGATGATCTCCCCGACGATATGGTATTTGATCCTTTGACGGAGGCAATTGTGTTCAAGGACACGTTGAAGGATCGGACGACGTCTGTCTCGTCTGGTTCCTCTGGGGTTTCGCTAAACCAGCGCCGAAAGGTGTTTATGTTCCCAAAGAATGTGACGGTTGCGGAAGTGATCGAGCTTGGGCTGGAGAGGTTTGGTATACTTGAGGGTGTCGTCGATGGTGGAGATGAAGTCGAAGATAAACTCACAAAGAGAAGGAGCTCTTCCAAAGTTCGCTATTGGCTGACGGCTTCCATAAATGGCCAGGGTAGGTGGCAGTCGTTGACGTCAACGTCTTGACATACTCAACATTCACGTCTGTCATCACAGAACGAGAGCTATCGTCATCGAGTAGGGTCATCGATGCCTATCTGCGTCCTCCGACCTTCCGACGAGCCCAAGAGAGCGGTGGTAAACGCCGTTCCATAGACTCCGCCCTCCTCCTTGGAAACACGGAAGACGTCTCGCCCGATGATCCGGTCTTCATACTTCGCCGTGCTGTGTCCTACCGTAACTCGTCCTCTCGTCACCGTATGTCCGCTCCTCTTGACGAGATTGCCCTTCAACACCTTCGAGATTCTATCTCAGGCTCCAGCCTCAGTTCCGATGGTGCAACGGCTGAAGAAATACACAAACCGCGCCAGTTATCTAGACAGGAAATCATCGCTGCGCAGAGAGCTGCTTTGAGGGAGAAACAACGCGCCATTCTTTCCACACAGACCAACTCGGTGAGGGGTGTTGATCTCCTCCTTCCCGGCAACGCCATAATTCGTAGCTCGCGGTACGATGGCGGAGACCACATCCGGTATTCATACGTGCAAGACGGCGAATCCTACGACGTGAGCGACATCATCGAACAAGAACTCCGTGAGACGAATGCAATGTCGTCGCCGCTGCATAAGAACGACCTCTTGGAGGGTGTATTTGGGAGGAACAAGGACAGGGACGGGGTGAGCGAAAAACTGGATCGAGTCCTTACCAAGATCAAGGACGGGCGTCTCGGCGTCCAGTATGCCGCTGTCAAAGCCAATGAAGACCAGTCTGAGAACCCCCCTTCTGCAACCTCGACTGGCTCATCCTCGTCGATGTATTCGGTGGACGACTTGACGGCGCGGAGCACGCCGACCCCGCTGGCGGGGCTGGATGTGCGGCGGACGCTGTCGCCGTCGCCGCTCAGCGAGACAGAATCGCGTTCTGCGACACCTACGTTGTCTTTGACGGCTGGAGCGACCCGCGCACGCTCGACCACCCCATCGGCCCACTCACACTCACAATCGCAATCGCAATCTCAATCTCAATCTCAATTGCATTCCCACCGCCAGCCGTCTATCGCGTCGGTCATGTCCGACATTACATCCACATCCGTGTATGCGACGCCCACCACACAGTTGCTCAGTCCGACCGGGACCGAATTGAGTCTGAGCGTACGTGGCGACACGCCGCTCAAGCTCGCTTCGCAACCCCAGACACAGACCCGGCCTCTGATCAAACGGCCGTACATTTGCCCCGACGACTTTGGCGTATCACAGATGTTGGCCATTATCGAGATTGCGGGGACGGTGATCAAGCCTCCCGAGCCGCCGTTGCATCCTGTGGAGGAGTTGTTGTTTGGCAAGTCTATCGAGGTGCAGACGCTCCACCCGGATATTCGGGAGATTTATTCGGGGGCGTTCCAGCAGTTGGACGAGATGGACAAGGTGCGTGTCTTCCCCCCCACTCTTTTTTTTTTTTTTCTGTCGCCGTACACCCGGGGCTGACTTTGCAACGTGGAAGATGCTCGACGAATACCTTCAACAGGCGCTGGCGGTATGAGTCATCGAGACGAGGTCCTAGGAGGGTGACGAAAAATAAAAAGGTCATCATGATAAATTTTTTATTCTCGGATTTTCCATGTCGCTCGTTACGCGCTCTATTTATCTATTTTGAGGATTTTTCGTTGGCTTCTCGAAACGTCTAGTCGTTCCTTCTTTGGTCTCGCATGCGAATTACGCAGACAGTCGTAAACTATAACACTACGATGGTCTTTCCTGTGGGATCCAAGCCATATACTGGTGTGGCTCTCACTCCCTCGGGGGTTGTTGGACTACGGTAATGGGTCCATTAGGACCAACACGAGCAAGCTAAGTACACTCGGCCTCGATATCCCGTAATGAGCGCTCGAGTAGTAGCTGAGGCAAGAAGCCAGTCTATCAATGGCTTCTTGCCTCATAGTCTCATAGACGGACTGTTCATCAGTCTAGTAGCAGGGGCAGCCCAACCCCTGACGAGATCTTTGGGACAGGGGCGATGATGCCAAGTAGACTCGATGGCATGTACAGTGCCTTTTGCACACGGTCTCCGAGTTGCCACTCCCTTGGGCGTCCCTCCCGGGCGCGGTCGTATCTTAGTCACTGGCATAGTGTGGCGACTTGGACTTGACACGGCATGATCCTCAGGCTCTTTTTTTTTTTTTTTTTTTTTCACCCGTACCGCCAGTTTTTTGATTTGTCTTGCTTTCCCCCATATGAACTGCGCTCAGACTTCATGTAGTACAGCACCACCACTACAACAAGTGTGAATGCATCACTTTGTCTGAGTGGCAAGTGACAAGAAGAAGGCAGCAGAGACATGTCACAACAGGTCAGAAGATATGTAGGCTGTACCGAGGGTGCTGATGAGGCAATGTCATTCGTGGCAGAAATGAATGGGCGGGCATGATGACAACGATGCACACATCAGATGCAACAGGCACGAGCCTCCAATCGGGTGGGACTTCTCCTGATGTCCTTAGCTGTGCCACAATCTTGATGCGCATCAACCCTGGTCGTCTTAGGGCAGAGTCAGTATTGGTTTATGAGCGATGCGTTGGAGAGTTGGTTATGAACTGTGGGTGTGAAGGGAAGGAAATCCAAGGACAGTATCATGGCCGCCAAGTTGGCGAGAGGGCAGGAGCCTCTGGTACCTGAGCGGGACAAGAATCCCCTTGTCTTTGTTGAGTAAATCTATTCACTGTTGACCCACAATAGAACGGGAGACGTTTGTACACATGTTTTCATGAGGCAGGACGTTGGTCCAAGAATAGTTTCGACCATGGTCGTTGGAAACATAGCTTGAGCTTGAGGTGATTAGGAGGACGAGTTGGCAAAAGAACGTGCGTGCACTGGTCTATAAGGAGGAACAAGGAACGTCGAGGTGTGTAAAAAGAGAGCCATGGCATGAACCACGTCTTATTGACTTCCTATCCCCACTACTCTGCTGCACTTGGCGCCGATGACCACGTCGTGGATAACGACTGGTGCGTGCCTACAAGATGGCCTGCGTTAATACTAATAGATCATGGCGTACAAGAGCGCTACCCGCCCATCGAACTCGAAAGCGGCAACAAAACACGGGCGGTGAGCTTCTCAGCGAATGGGGAATATCTAGTGAGCGGTGACGAAAAGAAGGTTCGAGTGTGGCGAGTAGAGGACGGGAAACAAATGGCAACAATGACAGCGGGGCTTGTCAACTGTCTCGCTGTGTCCAAGGACGGCAGATTAATCGCAGCAGGGACCTTCTCCGGCGAAATGGTCGTGTGGGATACGCTGCGAGCATACAAAAGAGTATTCACGCTCGAGGACCACTATGTCATCGGACTCGACTTCTCGCCCGACTCGCCGACTCAACTCCTTACCGCGTCATTCAATTGCACAGCCACCATTTGGGACATCGTAAATCGCGAAAGAGCATTAACATTCCGCCACGACGAGGAGATCGTGGCAGCGAAATACTCGCCACAAGGTGACCGAATCGCAGTAGCAACCGGTAAATTTATCCGGGTCTACGACACGGATGGTGGTCGTTTGCTCGTAGATATCAGAGCAGAAGTAACCCCGTGGTACAATACCGGTCTACTTTGGTCGAATGACCGATTCTTCATCGTATCTGAAAGCAAAATCAAACAAATCGATGTATCCACCGGGTCAACAGTCTCGGAATGGCCAGTCCCCGATAGCGACGCCTCCACGTGCATTGCCCTGCAGCAGCATGGAGACTTTCTCGCATACTCTGCAAACCGCACTGTCACCATTTGGGACACGTATGACACACACACGCAACTCGACCTCATCCAACACTCTCAAATTATACGCTCAATCGCAATCTCACCAGACGACCGGTTTCTCGCAATTGCTGGGGAGCGCGGAAAAATTACCATCAGACGTTTGCCCCGTTCATTGACTGTAAGTATCATATCTCGTTGCATTATGGTACCTGGAAACAACTTTCTTATTGCGATTATCATTATCTTCCTAGGACTTGATCCCTCTGTCTCGTCTACATCCCACTTTCCAGGAACCAGACATTCAGATTCACGATGCGGCTCTCCAGTCATGGAAGCAGGGTCAGCTTGCGAACGCGGAAGCTTTATTGACCGCCGCAGCGGCGATGTCCACTTCTATGAACGCGAGCCACCATATACTCGCTAGTCGAGCTCTGATCCGAACACGCTTGGGTAACTGGGACGCAGCGATTGTCGACGCTAAGGAGGTTGCATTCTTTTCTCTCCTCCCATACATCGGCGCTGACACTAATTCACATCCAGTCCATCAAAATAAAGCCCTCCGTCATTGGTTATATTGCAAAGGGTGTGGCGCATGTCGGCAAGGGTCAAAAGCAGGAAGGATATCGGGCATGCGACATCGCGTTTGAGCGCTTTCATTCAAAACACGTTAGCTTTCTCCTTCTGATCAAGGTGTGTATCCCATATTCTGAGACTTGATTACCTCTGAACTATTCGTATCACCTAGGCTGTCATCGTGTTCATGGCCGGAGAGCACGACGATGCGATATCGCGCTTAGACGATCTCATCGCTACAGTTCGCTCCAACTCGATATGTTATATAGTACAAGTACGTGCATGACGCGCTGCCAGTGCCACGGGACGAGGGCGATCCACTGATATTTCCAACAGGCAAAGATGTATCTTCTCCTTGGAAACATGTACATGACACACAGCAACTACGAGGATGCAATACGTTCGTTCGAGCATGCACTAGCCAAAGTGCGACGCCACACAAGTTTGCCGCTCTTGACAGTCTCACTGGTAAGCTCCCTAACTGCTATGTTGGATCATACTGAACCATCCGTTGTCCCTTACAGATCTCCGGATGGATATTCGATGATCTTGACATCACAATTCGACAGTGTTTGTGTGAAGCCATGTTTACAGCGGGTCGCATGAAGGATGCAGGGGAATCTCTTCTCAAGTTGGTGAATATCGTTGAGAAGGAGGTCTATATGATCGGGCCCACCACCGAGTGGATTTGTGGTGAATCTTTCTTGGTACACAATTGTCTGCTGTGCTTTTAACCTTTTCTTTCAGATTTCATACAACGTTGTCTCTCTACCCCCGAAAGTGACGGTGATGTAGCCTCAAACACGACCCAATACGGTAACTTGCCGATGCCTCACTCTATCCCCAATTCATCGACCCACACACCAATTTTGAGAGAGTGGACAAAAGTAAAATTAACTCGCAATGCGTGGCAAGATGCGTTGGTCGCCTCCGCAGGCGTAAGTACCTTCCCTTGCTATTGCCTCTCTCTGGCTTGACGTGCCTCGTTTGGAGTTCTTGATTCCAAGATTCGATATTTACAAGACTGTATGTGAACATCTAGAAACAGCCGACCGCGTATTGGACGCGACCGAGTGCATCCACCAAATGGTTAGCGAGTCAACAGTGGGAGCCCACATGCAGGACGAGCAGGCGAAATGGGTTGTAGGTGAGCGATTACGGGCGCATTTCCACGCAGCGTTCAGATGATGATGACTGATTCTCTAGACTTCAAGCTGCGCTGTGCTGAAAAGCTAGAACACCTTGGGGATACCGCGATGACTACTCGGGATTATGACGAAGCCATCTCCAAGTACTCTGCTGCGCTGTCCCTGAATCCAGAAGTACCACAAGGTCTCCTCATCAAGCGAAGTAAAGCGTACATAGCAGGGTGTATGTGTGAACAGGCATTGAATGATGCGGATAAGGTGCGCCCAATAGTTGCACACAAGTCAGTTCCTGATAATGCATCATTATCAGGTGATTATACTCGATCCGTCATCTCCGTGGGGCTATGAGAGGAAGCATGCCGCTTTACACAAGGCAGGATCTTATGACGATGCTATAGGAACGTTCAAGACCATGCTTTCAAAGATGTCCGAGTCACATGATTTAGAAGTTCGTGGTGAGTCGACATCATGTATAGAGAGGGTTCAGCCCGATATTCCTTTTCTAGCGTGTTGCCAACAATATGTTGATCCGGAAGAGACGAAGGAGGCCATCCGCGAGGCGATTCAAAATGCTATCCGCGCCTTACCACGTGTCCTGATCAACACAGATTCAGGTCGTCTTCTCGGCAAAACCAAGCAAGCATTATCATTCGAATCACTCCCAGTCTATAAGAAGCTGATCTCCTCTATGACGACGCACATTGACCATGGCCACATTGAACAGGAGGTTACGGACCACTACCGTTACGCCACGTTTTCACACACGTGGGACGATAACGAGCCTATGTTCGAAAAAGTCGTACGGATCGTGGTGTACGACCTCGAGAAGTATCCCACTCATGACAAGCTCCAAATGTTCTGCAAGATTGTGCGGGACGCCGGTTTCCATTGGGCATGGAGCGATACATGTTGTATCAACAAAGGTGATCATGTCGTGCTCCAGGAGGCTCTAGTTGCCATGTTCAAGTGGTATGAGGGTTCCTCCTTGACAATCGTCTTACTCCGTGGCGTGCGCTCTCCATCGCGGCGCGGAGATCTTGTGAAGAGCATTTGGAACGCTCGCGCCTGGACATTCCAGGAATACCATGCTTCGAAGGTGGTCCGATTCTACACTGAGGATTGGACTCCGTACTTGAACCTCGATATTCACAACCACAAGGAGTCACCAGAGATCATCTCGGAGATGCAGGAGGCGACTGGTATCTCCGCACAAGCCTTGATGGCACTCCGACCTGGCCTGGATGATATACGGGAGAAGCTGTGTCTAGCTTCGACACGACAAACGACTCTCGTGGAGGACGCAGCATACTCATTGCTCGGGATATTTGCCATGTCCTTGCCAGTCGTATATGGCGAGGGAGACCAGTCGCTCGGGCGATTGTTGGCGCAGCTACTCACGAGTTCAGGAGACACGAGCATCCTCGCATGGACAGGGAGATCTGGAAGCTTCAACAGCTGCCTCCCAGAGAAGATTTCCGCGTTTAACAATCCGTCAACAACGCACATTCCGCGGGCTATTTCAAACATTGACATGGATAGGATCACTGCTGCATTGCGAGCCTCTTCGCTCAGCCTCTCTTCGGCCATGAAGTTTTATGATCGACTCCATGAGCCCCGTGTTCCGTGGTTTACAGGACAACGGATGAGGCTTCCCTGTCTTACTTTCACGCTCGGGCCTGTATCGGCCATTCCGAGCACATTGGGACGCGTGTTTCACGCAAAGGCAGATGCCCTTGGGACTGTAGAGATTAGGACCCCAGAAGATCTGTCCCGATTGGACTCCCTAACTCTTGTTCATCCCTGGGTTGACTTCCTACTCGACAGACGTCCCATCGGAGGTATTACAAACCTGATTCTTGAGGAGGAAGCCCACCACCAGTCATCCCCGATAACCAGTCCGTCATCATCCTCTGCTACTTCCAACGTTGCGCCATCGTCCTCTCAAAGGCGAGCATCAATGATGAAACGCTTCCGGCGATTCGGATCGTTCAGTACACCGTCTCGGGACACACCGTCTCCGGACAAGCGGATACAGGCCCTCCAACTCATTGCTCGGCTCAGACAACCATTCGGCGCATTGTTATTCAAGAAGATTCGGCAAAACGTGGCGGAATATAAGAGAGTCGCTGCGGAGAGCAATATCACTGTTCGGATAAAGGACGAGACGTC
>JBBPNA010000470.1:0-20558 GCA_038090555.1 Boletus subcaerulescens | reverse complement strand
TACCACTACACACATGGCCACCCCCGCATGGTTCAGCTCCTGCAAAGGGACCTTGAGCATGGGCTAATTGACCTGGGTCAGAAGGGGGAGGTGGGCGCACGTCTCCTCCTCAGGGAGGCATATATGATGGCCATCATCACCGAGCAGAAGAAAGCGGGAAGTGATACATGCCCCAACTTCAGCGCAGGTTGTGGATTTCTTGGATTTTTGGAAGCCCTTTTTGCCAAACAGTTTCACACCTCGATCCTAGGTTGTGGACCAGCCAACAAGCTTGCTGCCTCCTCCGGCACTCTCCATGACACATTTAAAGATGCGGTTGTTCGGTTCACTCATTTCGCTAAAGCAGCTGACAGCTCTCTTATCACGACGAGAGGGATGATGATGGGCTTCTTGCGGGGTGCAGCGATCATGGGTCACAACAGCCAAGAAGGCATTGACATCGCTATTCCTATCTTACTTGACAAGGATGAAAGGATCAAGGAGGCGTCGATGTCCGCATTTCTTATACAGGTCAAGCGTCGGCATCGGTCTGGCTCCGTCAATGCATATCTGATCGACGCAAATTTATTTCCCAAGCATTCCACGGAAGATGTACGGCCCTATGTCACGCTGGTCGCGGAATTAGGTGTTACAGCTCCTCCCAAGTCAACACCCAATGTGGTTGTCGATCAGAGTGGAAAGCGTGCTTTACCACGCAAGACATCCAAGTCCCCGAAAGAGCATCCCAGATACAGCATCCGAGCATACCAGTGCAGTGACAAAACCTGGGGCATCATTCACCCTGACGACGTTGCTCACTACAACCAACTCCTATGTTTAGATGAGCTCTTAGCCGATCATCCGAGACAAGACTCAGAGTCTCTGCAGCTTACCCGACAGTTGCTACCAGTCTGGTACCGTGTTCCTGCATGGATGACAGGTGAAGAAGACAGGGAAGATGATGATGAGGATGATGATGAAGACAATGAAGACGACGAAGACGACGAAGACGAACCATCCCATGCCATGGAGTTGTGAAGATTCAGACTCGGAGCTCGAAGAGGCAGTGGGCATCCAATCAGTCCAATATAATGATCAGGTCATGTACATGTTGCATGTTAGTGTAATAGTATTCCTGCTGTGTGTTATGCTCGTCGGACGCACCACCAGGATCAATGAGAGCAGGTCATATCTACTAGCACGCATCCGACCCGGGCTTAATAATATGACGATTAAATGCAGTTATACAGAAGAACAAAACTCTACTGCTCATTCTCCCCCTTTTCCGCCCCTCGTTTCTCCATCAGCTCCTGCTCGACCCACGCCTCGACATCCGCCGCAGCCTCAAACGGTCTCGTCTTGTACATCATTAAGAAGCCCTGGAGGCTCGCCATGGACAGTTGCCGCTCCGGCATAGCGAGCACAAATTGAGCAGCGAGCGCGTTGATTTGGTCGCGTGAGAGCGTCGGAGTACGTCCGCTGTGCACGACGCCAACGTAGGTCGGACCTGATGATGCTGGGCGGTCGCTTGGATTTTCTCCGTGCTTTTCCGTGGCGGTAAGTGAGGGGTAGGGTGGAGACGAGGGTGAAGACGGGAATGATGGTGAAGGGGATGGCGAGGACGACGAGGGCGACGAGAAGTGAGCGGGAGGAGCCTGCGACTCGGATAGATCGATGAGGGGCTTAGTCGTGTCGACATGCCTGTTCTTGTGCTTTCCCAACGCCGTCGTGTGCTTGCTCTCCGATCCACGCGTAGAGGCAGAGGGCGAGGGGGCATAAAATCGTTTGAAAAGCTCCACAGCCTGGAATCGACTGGCGAGTTTAAACTCGATATGCAGGTCCATCCGACCGGGGCGACACAGCGCTGGATCGAGCGAGTTGTACTTGTTGGTGGTTGCGAACAGCACCCGGCCTTCCTGCGCACCGATACCGTCCAGTGCGTTCAGGAGACCGCTCAAAGACACGCGACCACTGGGTTGCGGGCGGTCGGGATTGAGGTCGTTGGATGTTTGCACAGATGATGCATGGGGGGTTTCGCGGCTGAGACCGTGGTAGAAAGCAGCATCGATGTCTTCCATGAGTGCGATGCATCTTTCGGGGAGAGCTGAGATGAGGTTGGTGAGACTTGTGTCGTCCAGTCCGGAGCGGGAGAGTGAGACGATGTACACGTTCAGGCCCAGCTCTCCTGCGATACTGTGAATGAGGGATGTCTTGCCAGATCCGGGGGCACCATACTACGAGGGATATGAGCATCCAACTGCATGTGAAGAAAAGGGATTATACGAACAAGAAGATATCCACGCCGGAACGGAATACCTCGCTCAGCGTACCACTCCTTGCTGCTAAGGAAATCTCGAACATCCTCGACAACAAGCTCGGCGGTGCCCGGGTCAAGGATAATGGAATTAAGTGGCCGTTTGGGACGCGTAGCAAGTTCCCTCCAGCCGTCCATGCTGCCAAGGAAATATGTTTGTTAGGCGCATCCGAGCCTTGATTTAACGAGAGCGCGTGCTATACCTAGTATCTGAAACATAAATGGATATCTTGTCCTCTTGAGCCTGGATGTACCCGTTTTTGGCGTCCTGGAGGATCTCTGCAAGAATTCCATGGTCACGGGTCATAACACTGGGGGCGAGTGAGTAATGTGTGGTCCATATTGGCATGCAGAACCTACCTTAATGTGAGCGTTTCTCTAGTAGACCACCCGCTATTAATGGACTGGACAGCACGAGTGACCCCTATCCAACGATATTTATACCAAAGGGTATATGATTCTGACACTGCTGGGAGGTAAGCCACCTTCCGCGAGTGAGCACTCGAGTCCTCGTCCGAGTCGATCTCCACCGCACAAAGGAGGTCAAAATTGGAAGTACTAATTTGGACGTTCCGTGCTCCTTCTGCAAGTTTTCCAGGTCAATTCCAAACGCACTATATATTGGATAACGTGACGCACTCCAGGAAGGCTGCTCGGACATCCAGTGCATGATCCACTCTTTCAGGCAAAGAATCAGCACACAGAAATTGAGTGATAAGAACCAGGCGGCGTACGGAAGCTGACATCTTCTTCTTCAAAGACGGCAGTGATGAAGAACGCGTTGATCAATGTATACCATAGTGAAGAAAGCAACCTGCGCGCCGTCTCAAAGAGGCTGCCAATGACCAAGAGGACGGCCCAGTCGCGCAAAGCGGAGGCAGAGAGGATCGTTTTGAATGTGTATGCCACAAGCTCGATTGGCCCAGACGGGACGGACGTCGTAGGCATCGCATCGAGACGCGTGGTGTCATTGGTGCCCTTGGTGGCGAGCAATGTGAGCTGCTCGACGACTTGCTGCAACGAGGCCATTTAACGACAAGTTGCAAAGGCGGGGCTGAGTGAAGAATCATTCTCTGTACACCTGCGGGTTTTTATACATGAGACTTGCTGTGCCTGTACAGAGTTAGCTCGAGTCACACGAAACCGAGTGAGTCAGCGCGCGACGTGCAATTACATTGCCTTTGCCATGATTATTGAGAGGCGTCCACCACGTGACGTGTCATCATTTATTCTTCTGACCACCATGACCACCAGTATTTCGTTGGACCTAACGCATGTCCTATGTGAGGCGTTCACGTTGTCGTCCATCGCCATAGCGCTGACAGGCTATTTACAGACGATGCTTCCTCAGATACTTCCTTGGTATTGGCACTCTTCACGTTGAGCCCCATCCTCATGGTGTGTGCAACAGCACTACGTCATTCTACCCCGTCGCACACGCAAGACCAGACTTGCAACTAACCCGCATATGCTGCCCTTACCGTACAGACCCGCGAGCTCACTATCATCAGCATGTGGGCAGGCCAATTCGCTTCAGAAGCACTTAACTGGGTTTTGAAGCACATCGTCAAAGAAGAGCGCCCGAACGGTAAACACATGATCACTTTCCTTGAGCCTGCATCTCATCAACTCTAGGGAGCAACGTCCACCTGAACGGATATGGCTTTCCGTCGTCACACAGCCAATACATGGGCTATTTCGGTGCACATGTATTTCCGCCATCGATTTGCCTCTTGTTGGGTATCCCTTGCTCGATCAGGCGTTCCGAACCATTGTCTACTTGGTCATTGTCTCATGGGTCACGCTCGTTGCATACTCGAGGTATGTCAGGATCTGCGCGAGCCACTGTAGACGTGAACACCATTTCTATCAGATTGAACTTGTTGTATCACACACCACAACAGGTGATATGGGGACTTGGCATTGGCCTCGGCGTCGTACATTACGTCCTGGCCGAATTGCTTCCCTATACGCACCCACTCTCGATCTTCGGACACGCACGCGCTGCTGCTCACCCTGTGGCGACTTGGATACAGATCAGGGACGGGTGGGTGGTATGGAATGATGGCGGGAGGGAAACGGAATGGAAGCGTTGGAAGACGGCGTATGATGAGCGACGGACGCGCGTCTTGCAGAAACGTGTTGATTGACACGAGTCAATCGAATTCGATACCACGATCATGGCGGAGGGCCCATGCTGTAGAAACAGACGCTCCTCCGGATCAACTCGGAACCTCTGGACCACGGATCAATCGATCACCACTCGGATAGGATCATGATACCAATGCGATGCGAAATCTACAAGCAGTGATAGCTTTTGGTGACAACACCGGAATGGGCGCGAAACCGCCTGCAATGACACGATGATCTCTTGTATTGTATATTCTCCCGCATCCCATGACAGGGCCACGTGTTTCTAGAAGTTCGAAGATTAAATGGGATAATATTCGTAATCCAGCAGAGCTTGAATCTGTGTCATCCATCATACACCATGGTGCGAATCTGCCCGATTTTCTTCATGAGCACCCTCCATAACGATTGCCAACATGCGTCTCTTCAATACAAAAGCCTAGGGTGCTGTCGTCTCTGCCTTGACCCGAGTCCGCGGGTCGCTGACTCTTACCACCATGTCAGAACATCAAAAGCTCGATCACAAGCAATCACCGGTCACCGATGACCCGTTGACGCTTAATCTTCTTTGGGGCGACGGGCTTGAGAACTTCAAGTTGATGACACAGGTCTCCATGTTGACCATATCGTGGCCTTTGAAGACCTAAGTAAGTGGTGTGATCTCGGAGCGCTGTATAGTTGGCACGAAGAGGAAGCGATCCTGCTCCGAGTCAGACTCGGAGCTGCTTCCGGCGCGTCGCCAACTGAATTCCACGATCCGACGAGGAACAGTTCCTGACGAATGGCTCTCCAACTGAAACAGGTACAAGGGGTATTCCGAGTCAATCCCAACGTAAGCGTGGTTTGTGAATCAAAGGACTAGACGTACGTATCTACGGTCCTCCACATGCAACGTCTTGCTGTCAGTCCGTGACGATGCGTACTCTGGCCAGTACTATGTAGCAGGCCCACTGGCAGGACCGTTCATCCACGACTGCCGGGCTGTACAGTTATGTCACTGTTCGAGCAGGCGAGGCACTCTTGATCGTTCCCTTGTCGACCAAAAGTTGATCTGACAGACATTTTCTCATTGGCCTCGACGGCGTACCACTGTACAACAACCCTGGGTTGTCAAATGTCCGGCGGCTCTGCACATGCCCGAGCATGCACAAATCTATTCGCGGATTAGAAGTTTTGTCCTTCATACCCAAGGGCCGGTGGTCAGAGGTGTGGGAGAGATGTTGATGTCCAAGTCGTGTGTGCACAAGGGCCACTATGGACAGAGATGACGAGGTGAACTCACAAGCTGGCCCGCCCTCGATAGTCACTCGATCCATTTCACGCCGGTCAAATCCAACATCCTTTGAAACCACTTGGACAAGAGTAGAGGCATCTACGAAACCCTCCCGGGCTTTTTTTTTTCGGGTTCGATCCTGTGTCGGGCCGCCAGGAGGGGGAAGCCAGGAAGAGACTATGGTTCCGGACGAATCGAGCACTATGAGGATCAATCAACGAAAGCCAACCCTTGTCGTCTCTCGTCTATACGAGTATTGGTACCGATGTTTGATGTTCTCCCTGTATTATCGATGCATGTACACGCATCATGATCAATTTAATTAGTCACCAGACGAGCATGCTCGTCACACACGAGGCGTCGGGCTGTTTAATGGGCTGCCAATATCATGGCGCACGGCCGATCAATTTTCGAAAAAAAAAAGGGGAGGAAAAAAGGGGGGAATAAGAAACAAGGTACTCGATAAGGACTTGAATCTTGACGGTCCTCATGAGTACCCTAGCAGAACTAGTAACAAGGGGCATGTATGGACTCGCGTACCAGCCGGGCGCGCCACCTGGGTTGTGGCGCGCGATCGACCAGGAGGCTTGCCCTCGTCCCATTGGTACCACCACAGCAGACGTATATGATATATCACATCCAGATCGTCCCTTTTAGTAAGTGCCGCCCTTCGTTGTTTGATATCACAGGGTATTTAGAATGGGACTGTGAAGAAGATGAACCTTGTGTGATTCATGCACTCTATTGGTCCAGCGCGACTCGACACGTACATCCATCATGCTAAAACCCTCCGACGCGTGCCAATCTGCGGAAAACGAATAGTCCCGAGTTAGGAGGCACGTCAAGTTCACAGAGCTTCGAGTGTCGCGCACATCCAATGTCGGCCGAAGAGGTCGTTTTCAAATTCGTACCATCTGATCGGGACTTTCGTCTTGCCACGCTGACAAAAGAGTGGAATCCCGCACCGTCACAGCAGGGCCTTTTTATCCCCCGTACAGACATCAACGACACGTCAAATTGGGGCGGAAAAATAAAGTCCAACGTGCACTGGCATGCACGGTGACATGAGGAATGGCTTCGATATGGAATTTGCTTGTGTTCGGGCCGCCGCAGCGACGCCCGCGCAAACGTTTAACCCGACTTTCAAATCCAAAGGGGTGGACTCTATTTAAATAAAGTTCGCTGACCTCCTTACCAAGCAGACGGGGAGGCGTGAATGATCAGCGGAGCAGAGGGGAGGCTATTTCGAGGAGGCGTTGAGGGTGCTTTGGACAAATCAGGAATACGAACGGAGAGAGAATGACTCATTTGTGATGCAACGAGGCATTGCCAAGTCCGTCATCAAGGAAATTCGGAATTCGAACATCTTGACAATCAGAGCCTCGGCGAAGACATAGGATGAATGGTACCTCTAGCGCATCACTTTATGGCTCAGCTATGCGAGTGTCAGAGCTTTTTTCGCATCCAGGAAATGGTAATGGTGTTCTTGGCGTAATTGACAAACCAAACGCGCCAAAACAGCTTTATCGATAGGCAAAAGGTCCCTAGACATGATGTGCTCTGTACTTACGTGGTTGAAGCGTCGGAGACGAATGTGGACGAATTCTGAAATGATGTGGCTGAGAAGTCATGACCATTGGCCAGGATTCATCACGACATTAGTATCGAGGGAGGCGTCGTGACGAACCTTGCAGAAAAACAATTGAAATCCACTTGTCTGCAAGGATGCTGAGTAAACGAGACCCCAAATGTGTGTTCTACGTAGTCCTTTGATCAAGGTATCCGTGGATACAGGTGTACTGGTACAATATTATCCGGAGAAGGCATGGGATTTGAGGGGATAGCTGTAGATGAAGAGTGACGGCGAGGTTTGAAGATAAGGACGAGTATTAATCCGAAGATGATGAGCAAGAGAAGAAAAATAATCTTGCGACGGCCAGTATTCTTCTGATACCTATATAATCAATTAAGCCCCTGAATAGGAAGCAAGTAAGAGGGGATGCGACGAACCGAGTAGCGACATCTAGTTCCTTGACTGCTTCGGCAACATGGACCGAAGTTTGCTCAATATTATATTCAATGCTGTCTAGAAGAGTCCCTTGATCGATCACGAGGATAGACAAATCTTTAAAAAGTTCGGCCAAGGAAGAGATGGAATTGGCAATATCGGTGAGCTCATGGTCGCGGAGCCGTATATCATGCATATCCGTTTCCTGGATCTGCGCTTGCTGGAGGACGAGGTTGTTTAACGTGCATCAGAGGGTGAAAACACAATGCTTACTGCTGCCTGAACATCCTCGTCGGCTGCGGTCAAGCCTTCGGATCCTTTGGATGTAATCGTACCCGAGGCAATAAGAAGGTCTTGGTTTTTGATCGCATGGCCTTGGAGACCTGATGGAGGGTATAGATATGAGAGAAGGCGCCCGATATGAAATGTTCTAGAACACGCACGTTCCATGTACACGCGCTGCTTCTTGCGGAAGGTTGAGCTGACATCTTGTACCCTGGCTGCAAGCCCTCTCTGCACATTTTTAGCTGCCAGCACCTCGTGTTGAACCTTGTTCGAAGGCGGGAACGTATGGTCTTGGTCTGAGCCAATGCGCTGTATCAGACTGTGGCACCGCCGAAGGTCCTAATGTGCACAAAGAGGTACGTGTCAGCAAGTGAACTAGGTACAAACAACGAGACAACGTCACATACTCGTGTTATATCGGTGGTCGCTGCTTCGATCTCCTTTTCTTCCGCTGTCCGATCCGCAAAGCCAGGGAGGACATGCTTTGCGTGGAGCTTCTCCAGAGCGCTGACTTGATCACGGCGGTCGGTGTACGAGGTGACGGACATTGGACGAGGAACGCACTTTTAGACTGGGCGTTGGAGAGGATTTCCTCGACCTGGTCTGAGAGATCGACCCTAGAGTGACGTGGTATGGCACGTGAGAGAAGGAAGACGGCAGCTGGATACGACAAGGATACCATTTCGGAGGCAAGTGGGCGTCGAGTGCGACGTGTCTCGCACCAGGGGTTATGAGGTGCTCATGTTCGTCGCCGGCTTGGTACGGGTCGTCGTAGGACGAGAGTGGACGTGAGAAGCGAGATGACCTTGTTCCCGAGTCGCGATAGGAGATGAACAAGAGGGTCCTCGAGCGCGTTGTGGGTGACGAAGACGACGCTGCGGTCGACATTCGAGGATGTGACGACGGACTGTGCTTGGCGTAGTATGTGTTACTGACATAGTTTCACAAACACGCGTCAACACCGGTTGGACCGTGGGGGTGGGGGGGACTCGACTCGGGGGATTGGATGCAAGTGGACCATGTCGGTGGTGGTTGTGACGGCGTGGCGTTCAAGAATGGTGGTTAGTAGATCCGGGGTGGAGAGGCGTGAACGTGGTGGTCGTTTCATCAGGACCATCATCTTCCGAATCAACGTTCCTTTGTTTTTATCGACCGTCAAATCTCGAAACTCTATACAGGTTACATCTCAATCCGATTCATATTCTTATCGTATCTCGTCCGATCGTATCGTTCGCTTATGAACTTGTGACTGCGCCGACACACCGTCCACCCACCCACACTCGTTCACCCTGCCCACTTGTCCATCGCACCATATACGGTGCGATCGTCCCGCTGAGATATAAAGTCAACCGTCACCCCACTGTCATTCTCCATCCCCGCTCCCCACATCGCTTTCCTCTTGCTGATTCGTAACCCTAGTACTACGGTATGCTGTGTCAGCCGTTGCCCCCGCCGTGGGACTGACGCTTTGTCAAAGTCTTTCTTCATCGTCTTGTGCCATCGACGCATCCCCCATGTGCAATCTTGAAACGTGGGTCTTGTCCATTGCCAATGCCTTTCTTTGGACGTCTAACCCCGCTTGTTTGCCAGCGAAGGAACCAAGTACGGTTGCGGGGTAAGTGTCTCACGCCGCTTCCTTCTCCAAAAACACGGCTCATCCGTCATGTCTCGCGCAGCACTACAAAGTGGTGAGTACCGCACGCTCTGGAGAGAAGGACAAAAAAAAGAGACATCCATTTTCTGACTGTCGACGTCAAGACCCGCAAGGTCAGAAAAATTGATTGTTCAAGCCCATACTGTATTCATTCGTCCCGTCATTCCCGAAACTGTCTCGACTGTCACTGCGAGAGGGTACGTCGTCTTGGCGTCATGCCAACCATCTCCGCTCACCCTCTGCCAGTACCTTGGCCCCGACTCCAAGGAAACCATAACACTCACGACTCCCGAGTATTGTGCTTCTTGTCAGTACTGGTTCAAGGGCCCGGGCGCCCAATTTCGTCGATGATCTACGGATTCATACGCTCTAATTTGCATTCGCATCTAATGACACGGTAACCTAGAGCTACTATTTGTTACTACGCATCCATTGCTTTGTTGTATACTACGACACTTGTATGTAAAAACGACAAACGGAGCATGTACGTCATTGTCACCATTTCACTGCCAGGCCGATGACCTCACTTTCAACGGCCCGGTAATTTGTCCGGAATAATAGCTCCCGACTCCGGTCCGCCGCTTCCGGTCGACACATGGCCACCAGCACCCCCATCGCAACGCGGTCCACCTCATCTGAGCTCATCCCCGGCGATGCCGGTGGTATTGGCAACTCGTCCCAGTACGCCTTCTCTACCTCTTTTGTCCACTCCCGGTTCCCCCATTTTGGCGCTGCCACACCTCCTGACACCGAAACCCCGTTCCCCTCCCAATTCCTCACATACCCTTCCTCATCTTCCGTCCGCTCGGTAGCCTCGCCAATCGGCCGCAGTTGTCCACCCCCATTCACGCACCCCCCTGGGCACGCCATCACTTCAACGTAATCGTACCCTTTTTCATCCACATCAACCCCGCTCTTCTTTGCCCTCACTCTTATCCCAACCATGCGTCCAGCAGCACCCTTTCCAACCTGGATCCCGGCCTCTTTTCCGACCTTTCTCACCACGTTCTGTAGATTCCGGAACCCGTAGCACTTTGCCCCCTTGAACACAGCCTCGCCATTGCTCTGCTTGGATAGCGTGTACTCCTCGTAGTCGGACGTGCGCACTGTCTTCACACTGAGCTCCAGTGGCTCTGGAGATGCGAGCCTGACGGCAGACATGAGCGAGTGGAGATAGGAACCCGAACTCGTACCCGGGTGAAGCAGCACCTCGGGGATGTTTTCTGGATTGTCTGGATTGTCTTCTCCGGGGACAGGGATAGATAGATCCCAGCCCTTTTCACGCATGAGCAGCTCGAGCTCCCCCGTTGTGATGACACAATCGACGTCCCGTGTCGAATACACGTCATCGTAAAAGTCCTGCCGCGATGCTTCGAGTTTTTTATCATAGCACGGCATCACAGTGACGTGGTATATTTGATCAGGTCTGCACGGTCGATCAGACGTCAGCCAACGACGATGGATGTCAATGCGCACTGTTTTCCCCAAGCGCTTGCTAACCATGACTTGACTAATGTCCCCATGATTTGCTGGGGACTCTTTGTCCGAGAGATGAAGGGTAACATTTCGGAATGCGTCTTCTCGGCATAACATACCCATCCAGGACATGCGCTCGCCAACATCGGGAGCTTACCACCCCGTTTGCGCTCCCAAAACTCCTGTGTGTGCTCCAGCAGAGAGATATGTCGTGCAAAAGTTGTGTCATAGACATGCTCAAACCCCAGCATCTGGGTGCAAAACGCCGCAACTCGCCGTAGGACCTGTCTTAGTCCGACAGGGCCAGCGGAGCTTGACGACAACGTCGCCGAGAGCGATGCCAAACACTGAGGTGCGATCGACAACACTGGCACCTTGTGTGCCGGCGAATCCGCAGGCGGGTTTCCCTCGAAAAAATGAAGCACCTCCGTATGTGACTGTAGCGTGATCAAGACAGATTCGGCCGACGTAATGCATCCACTTTGGGGGTGCGTTTGGCATCACAGGATGGATGACATGCGGGTGGGAATGACGTACCTGCACGCAAGGCAATCGTTGAGACTAATTTGTGCTTGTTCTAATTTACGGCCCGGTGGTTTGGATGCGGCGACGTCTAGCACGGAGGGTGTGGTCGACACTTCGTAGTAAGATCCGGACGAGTCGATCCGAATTTCCGTCTGGAAGTGCGGTCTCTGTGAACGGGGAAGAGAAAGGACGAGGGAGAACACGTACAGAGGCGGATCCGGGTTCTTTGACGTCCTGTGGGGCATTGAGTTGCTCGACTGGCTTGATGCATGTTTGTGAAGGGGTGATAAAGTCGTTGAGATCCGTTAATGTCTATTTGTATTGTGTATGATGTTCCGGAGCGCACGTCGTATATGAGTAATTACCCACCAGAGCCCCAGAGAACACCATCGACGTTGGGAACAGGGAACAAGGAGAAAAGCTGATCTAGACTTTTCTAATAAGTATTAGCAAAGGGTCGGGGTCTCATGATTGTCACTATTTGCTGACATCAACACATCCCGGTCGGGAACCGGAGTGCGGCCGATAAATCCGGAATGTCGTCGGAGTATCTCGGAACACTACCTGTAACTATACTTTGTCAAGATCCATTTCGTTGTCCCCACAATCTAAATTCTTCATGGGAGTTTGCAACCAATTCCCCCGCCATCAGATTTAAATTGGACCTTACTAATGATGTGGCTTCTGGAACCTGTTCTTGTCCCATTCAACAGTCCGTGCGATGTCACGGTACTGACCTGGACAAATGCAAATTCTTACTAAATACACAATACTAGTGTCTATACCCACCGGGGACCTTTACGATGTCACCCCTTGATAGTCTCTACACAGGCTTCATCTTATGTCCAATAGCCGGTGTCGGACGTGCCAGTGATGGTCGTCAACAATGTGCTAGATGACAAAATAACGAGCCTTTTTCATCTGAACGTGAGGACAGATTCGTGGGTCCTTCCAGAAGCAAAACAGTAGAATCACTGTCCCTGGTGGAACCAGAGGATCCCCCGCCGATACTGACGCCATAGTCCGAGCTGCAGTAAATGTTGCCTTCAGAACGTGCTGGGCATGTAAGCGTAAACTATGGGTGACTGGTGACTCATCGGTAAGATCGCTTTAGATTATGTCGTCACCGTTTGAGATGTGGGCATTGTTTGACAGACAATTGGGTTGTAATGAGAGACTGCGTCTACTGACGCGAGAGTTAGAGATGGCATGGTGCTCAAGGAGTATTGTGCAGCAACGTTGGATTGGGATACGAGTCTTACAGCCATTGCTCGCAGAGAAGCCGATACCGAATCTCGCCATGGACATCGTCACGGTGATCCACGACAATGGAGGTCCCTTTCGTCGAGAAAGTGGCAAGTCATCGAGGAGAAGAAGACGCGTTCTGATCACGTGGTGTCAGTGACACGCCACGTGGACAAGTACTTTGGTAGACGCGCAGTGCTGGTAACGTGTTCAAAGCCAAGTCCATGGGCGGAAGCTACTAGCAATGTTCTCACAAAACTCAAAGCAAAAGGACAGAGACGCTGAGAACGGAGAAGCCAGCCAACCGTTGCTCAATGGGTCGCACGAGGATCTCACTGGAGACCCAGAGGACCTTCTATTTGCAGCCCCGGATGATGATGACAGTTCCGAAGGTCGCAGTCGTTCCGTCACACCTCGTCTACACACCGTCAGGTTCCGGGAGGAGGTCCAAGTCATTGGTCCGCCATTGAGGTCTACCACGCAAAGTAGAGAGACCGGTGCGTACACATCACAGAATTGTTTTTAACTCGGTTCAGGAAATGCAGTACAGAATATGAACTCGACTCGGATGATTTCGATGATACCACCCTTGCCGAAATCGGGCGCCAGCAACAGAGAACGTCGCGGTCGGGGTCAGGACGGGGGAGACGACCCCCGCCGTTACTTGTGGGTCTCTTGGATTCCTCGGCCATTCAGAGAACTCCCGACAGCACCATACCGATGTATGAGTCCGGAGATCAAGGGTCCTCGACCGAACTCGATCTCAGTGAGGTAGCCGCAAAACAGCATGCTGGTGGTGGCATGCTTGACTCTGTCGCGAACATGGCCAATTCAATCCTCGGGGCCGGTAAGCTTTATTTTGTGCACATGTAGTTGTGATCTGACAGGCAGACAGGTATCATTGGTGTGTACATTCTCGACGACAAAGTAACTGGACGTTCTACTAATTCAGAACGTAGGTCTACCGTATGCCATTAGTCAAGCTGGTTTCTTCCTCGGAATAGTCTTGCTTGTTGTTCTCTGCGGTGTCACAGATTGGACTATCCGTCTCGTCGTCATAAATGCCAAGCTCAGCGGCCGAAATTCTTATATTGAAATCATGAACAACTGTTTTGGCCCGAGTGGTCGCGCTGCCATATCACTGTTCCAATTTGCTTTCGCATTTGGTGGTAGGTCCATTCTTGATGATATTTTACATATCTAACTAGCATGGTTAAAGGCATGTGTGCATTTGGCATCATCATTGGTAAGTCTTTCCCCTGTCTTTCTCTGCATTCTCCAACGACTGCCTACAGGGGATACAATACCCCATGTCATCCGTTCGCTATTCCCAACAATATACAAGATACCCATTCTATTCTTATTCGCCAACCGACAATTCATCATAGCACTCTGCACTGTTTGTGTATCGTATCCACTCTCACTCCATCGTGATATTCACAAACTCTCCCGGGCATCTGGCCTGGCGCTCATCGGCATGTTGATAATCGTCACTTCCGTTCTGGTCGAAGGACCACACGCGGACCCAGAACTGAAAGGAGATCCTTCAAAACGGCTTACTTTCGTTGGCTCAGGCGTTTTCCAGGCGATCGGTGTCATCAGCTTCGCGTTCGTTTGCCACCACAACTCCCTTCTCATATACGGTAGTCTGCGCACGCCGACGCTCGATCGCTTTACGCGTGTGACCCACATATCGACCGCGATCTCTCTTGTTGCATGCTGCATCCTCGCCATTTCCGCTTTTTGGGTATTCACCGATAAAACACGAGGCAACATTTTGAATAATTTCTCGCCTGTGAGTATCCATGCGCCGAGACACGTTCGAGACACTGACAAATATGATCCAGAGCGATCCATTGATCAACGTTGCCCGGTTTTGCTTCGGATTGAACATGTTTACCACACTCCCCCTAGAATTATTCGTTTGTAGAGAGGTAGGAAACCTCTCGGCTGGTTCGAGGTGTAGTCTGACGACGGTTGCTCAGGTCATCGAACAATACTTCTTCTCCCATGAAGGATTCAACCCTCAACGCCATGTATTCTTTACTAGTACCATCCTCTTCGCGTCGATGATTCGTACGTGACACCTCTCTCTTGTCGCACTTGGCAAGAATCCACGTTAACGTCTGAACTAGTTTCCCTCATCACATGTGACCTGGGTGTAACACTCGAGATCACGGGTGGCGTGTCGGCGACAGCGCTTGCCTTCATCTTCCCCGCAGCATGCTACCTCAAACTCGCCGATCGTCGCGTACCGTTCTACTCGCGGACCAAGCTCCCCGCAGTCGTCTGTCTCGCTTTTGGGATTTTGGTCATGTCCGTATCACTCTTACTCGCGTTGAGTAAGGCATGGACGCCCGAGGGCGAAGCCAGGATATGCGCGTGATATCACAAGTGTTGAGTTGTATAGTTATTTATTCATCTAGTATAGTTGAATTACAACGGACGTGACTCTCTGGGTACCAAAAGAATAGATTTTAAACAAATAGTAATTATCGACGCATTTGGACGACAGCACGTAACCCGGGTACTTTGTCAATATCCTCGACTTTTGCTCCTCCGTCTTTGGACTCGGTCGCAAGTAGAGGGGACACGTTGGGAAATTGCTCCCAAAGTTTCTCGACTGCGCTCAAGGGCTCCGAGGTGCCATTGTTTGGCTCAAACACGAGAAGCCAGATCGCGTCGTACCCGCCCGCTGCATAGGATGAGGGACACGCTCCTAACCACACGATCAAGACAAGATGACTCACCACCAGGCACTCCACCACAAATGACCCCTTTCTGTGCAATAGACGCATCCAAAAGCTCCGTCTGTGTGTCAGGTTCGATGTGCACATCGTCGCCCGCGGCCTTGCCCATTTGTCGCATGAGTGCACGCGTGTTCTGTGCCAGCCATGAGCGGGAGCGGCGGAATCAGATAACCGTGCATGTGCCTACCTCGCTCGTCTTTCGGAGATCTAAAAATGCCTGGACGACGGATCGCTCTGATGGAGTCGCGCCGCCAAGCCACTAGGGCACAGGTACCACCAGTTGTCGATTCAGCCACCAGGCAACAATACGAACAGGGCCGAACTCCTTACCTCCGACGATGGTGCCGACGACATGCGTTTGACAGCGGACACGTACAGATCCGATTGCCGTTCGTGCAAGTCAAACAGATGTCGGAGCTGTGTGGCGAGGGTTTGATTTGATGTGTCAATTGCTGCCCACAGCGCATCCGCTGAGAGATTTGGTTGTCAGCCCGTCATCATACCATCATATGAACAAGTACACGCGCGCGCACCTTCGTCGACTTTCTCTCGGCGCCATTTCAAAACCTTGCTCGCGAGTGACGGGGTATCACTTCCCGCGGACACATCCGCTAATAAGAGCCTGACGAGGGGCGGAAGTTGAATCGGGACTGTTCGATAATCCCAGTGACCACCAGGGCTAAGTGCTGGCGAGAGAGGTAGCATCCTAGACGCGGTCTGAGTTGATCAAATGACGATCAGCATTGCCATGCACGTTCACGGGCTTACATCACCTCCTTTCATCAAACCGTCCAACAAGATGGGGTCGAATCGCGTGTACAACTGGCTCCCAAATACGGCGGCGGACACATCGAAGCCACTGCCCACCTTGCCCTGGGCGAAGCAGTGCACGAACTGGGCGGTGTTGTGTGCCAGCTTGCGTGCATCGCTATCGGGCCGGTAAAATTCTTCCCGGATGATCACCTTGAACCTGAGAAGGAGAGCGGAAACGACCGAAGTGATCAACGCTGCCGAAGATCCCATACCCGTCTTGTTGACATCGTCTAGTCGAACGTCCTGAGGGCAGAACGGAGTGATACTAGCCAAAGATGCAACGGTCGAGGGTAAGTTTAATTCTCGAAGCTAACGGAAGAGCATCAGTTAAACAAGCACGCAAATACTGGAAGTCCCAATGACCTTGGCCTGCTGTGAATAGAAATCATTGTCACCGACGGCGGCGATATCAAGACCATGCTGCAACGAGTCCCGCAACGATCGAGCGGAGCCCACGGACGACAAACGCTCAGAGGCCAATATCAAGGTGTATTTCAGCGCGTAATACACGAATTTGTTCTTGCTATCGGCAAAGGTCATATGGATGCAGCGAAGCACGGACGCAGACGTACCTTTCGGATGTTTGACTGACGTCCACCGTTCCATCGTCGTGGATAGTCACGGAGTACGTCCACTCGGCACCGATGAACTGAGGTGATCGAACGATGATCTGGCCCGCTTGACCAGGTTGCTGGCAGTCCTGGATAACGGCATAAAATCGAGACGAAGCTGAGATCACCAAGCCTGTGTACTTTTGGTCGAGTATGAGGTACCCCCCTGCAATCAGAACTTTTCCTGGGGCTGAAACAACCGTGGTGGTCGACATCGTACTAACACCACATTGTTTCGGATGGATTACTTGTTGAATGTAGTAGCTGACTAATCATGATAGGACTTGCACTCTTAAATAAAAATAATACATCATGACTGGCCCGCACGAGCAAACCAGTGCTTTTGCTGGCCGCATGTCGCATTCTTACAACCAGGACAACGAAGACCCATTTGTACGCTCATCGGCCCACTCTTCCCTGCGGAATAGTCACGAAGATGTTGTGCTGCAATGTCAGAGAGCGCGCGGATGAACACCGGCGACTCGTTTAAAGATTCTGCGCGTTGAATATCCATCCCGAGCTGTTAAAGTAAAAGGGTGCACACGTGTATCAGCAATAAGTAGCACTTGGAGGAGGATACAACGCATATACCTCTCTGCCCTCTCTCATGTACTCTAGGTCGAGCTCGTAGAGTGTCTCGATATGGTCGCTTGTGAAAGCAATCGGGACAAGGATCACCTGCTTCTTTCCTAGACGCGCGAGTCCCTTGATAGCTTCACCAGTTTGCATACCCATCCAGGCAGAAGGGCCAACTTGGGATTGCCAAACCAAGCGGTAAGGATTGGAATGCCCCAATCGATTCATGACGGCATTCACAGAAGCTGACACTTCGAGAACGTACGGGTCCCCACGATTGACCACTGACATGGGTAGCGAGTGTGCCGAGAACAGCAGCACCACGTCAGAGCGATCGGACGGCTGGAACTGTTGCAACGCGGCCTCGATGTTTTGTGCCACTGCCTGGACAGCCATGGGTGTCAATCAACAAAAGACGACGTCAGTCGTACTCACCTCGACGAAGCCAGGATGTGTACCCCAGCGGTCAATCACACTCCATTCGACATCTCCCATCTCACCCGCTCTTCCTCGTCTGAAGAGTTCGTTCAAGCTGCTTCCTGTTGTACTACAGCTATACTGGGGGTACTGAGTGAACGCTACGGCACGCTTCACATTGTCGGCTTTCATCCGGCGGGCAGTCTCCTGCGTGAGTGGGTTCGCATAACGAAAGGCCACGTACGCCTTGTGAGGAGCGGTGTCTGGATGGAGCTCGTCCAGCAACGCACACATTCCAGCACCTTGATACTCAGTGTAGCGAAGGATGGGCGACCCACCACCTATCTCTTCATATTGCTTTTCGATCCTTGGTGTCCGTCGTTGAGCGATAAGAGGCGCGAGGACGCGCTGGAATGGTAATGGTATAAGGTCTCCATCCATGAACAGGTTTTTTAGAAAGTCATGGGTCTCCGCGACCTGTGAGAAATCGGGATGGGTAAAAATTTGAACACACGAATGTAGTTCGGCTCACGTACCGTGGATGGACCGCCCATATTCAGCATAACGATGGCTGGTGAGGTATCAGAAACACTATACAATGACTAGCAAGGCGACCCGGTACCTGTGGGACTGCCCAACAATTGAGACATGCGCTGAGGCCCAAAAAGCGAATTCATGAGCCCACCTCTTGTGCTTGACTGCAGAGCCATGCACGGTGGCCATGCGACGAACGTGAGCGGTCAAAGCATTTGTTCTAGGTAGATGGGCCAACATTGGAGACATGGGTTGAGACCTGCTCAGCCTCAGCGCGGAGGTGAACTGCAGCCAATGCAGTGCTTGTTTCTACCCACTGTAGTTCGGATAGCCTTCAATGGAGATGGCCAACCTCGAAACAGACCCAATGCCCGCAAGGCGAGCGGAAAAACATCGTTCTCCAACCGAACCTCTCCATCTGCCCCGATAAATGACGAGTCACATAATGCTGCCTCGAGCTCTGGAATAGATTCCGTTTACCCACAGGGTCTGTATACGCCAGTCGCCTACATCCCTCCTTAGCAGGTGTTGTTATTCCTCCAGTCCCGAATATTAACGGTCCAGCGAAGCAGACAACGCAATGGAATTGATTGAAAAATAAAGCGACGTGCTACCATGTAGAACAAGGCACCGATATGGCCACCACCAACAGTCTTGACTTTGGCGTTCTTGTAACATGCAGCCAAGTACTCCGTCCATGCTTGAGGAGCCTCTTTATCCCCAGGGTTCGTCACAAACATGACAAACGGGCGAGAATGTTTCCTCATCTAATCCATCCAGCCGGAATGTGCAGGACAGAAGACGTGAGCTTGAAACCCTCCCAAGACGTCGCTACACTGCGCACGATATTCTTTGCAAACCTCGTCTCTATCTCCCCCTCTGCTATGCCCTCCCTGACCCTCCACTGGGCATATTCCCCCTCTCCGCCTGGTCCATCTTGTCAACAACGAATTCTTGCAAAAACGTTTTTGCATTATCGAACGTGGACACCTTTCTCGCCATCACCAACATGACGAGGTGCACGAACACGGATCGGACCAGGGGTCACTGGCTCATGGGCCCGATCAAAAAGTAGTTGCACCAAGTCATGTCCTTGGCATACTCCTCGTGGTAGCAAAAAGGTGCGAGTGCTGCTATGAGCAACACGCCGAAGATGCATCGTCCGTACGGGAACTTATCTGTGCCGGAACCGTGTCAAAGGACCCCCCTGCGACGTAGAGTTTGATGTCTCTCCCGCGGTCGGGATAGAGATGGTCGAGCAAGACGGTCATATCGCTCATGAGACAGTTGACGTACGACGTGGATGGAAGAGGGGGAGACTGTGTTGGGAAGCGTGGGGTAGATGCGGTGGGTGCCCTTGGGCACGAGGGTACGGGAGACGCTGGACGCCTCTCCGACCATGAAGGTGCCATGGAGGTAGAGGAGAACGGTCGTACTGGATGGGTTTCCTGCAGTGGCATAGCTAGGGTACGACCGCCCTGCAGCGCGAGCTTGTGCTCTTTGGTGGAGTCAACCATGTTTGTTTCACTGTTTTGTCGGATTGACTCATTGGTGCGCAGTATTTGAAACGCCCTGATTGCGGCACGCAGTCATGCTAGTTTCGTTCGCTGAGCGCGAGTGCTAAAGATGGGGACAATGGTACCTCGAGCCACTTCAAAGGGACTGACTGGTTGATGGCTAAGCGACCAGATGGGCTGCAGCCCTCCTAATTACCGTTCCCCGATCTCGTATGGGGCCTGGACCTTGCTTGCAATTGATTAGACAAAGCCAGCACACAGTTGCTTGCATGGATTTCAAACGTAGCACTCCTCCATTCCCATCTTAATCTTTAATCTGCGTATGTAGTGGTATAGTGCATCTCAACAATTTATGGGACGTTGGAAATCGTGGGATACAGTTTCGATACAACATGATCAAGTTACCCACATGGAAGCAGGACGGGCAACGTTCTTGTGCGATACAGAACAT
>JBBPNA010000469.1:0-20666 GCA_038090555.1 Boletus subcaerulescens | reverse complement strand
TAAGGGAAAGTGAGTCAAAGGGAAAAGCATGAGGCGAGCATGAGGATGCAATGTGTACAACATGTGTTGCACAGCCGAGATAAGAGATAAGGTCATGTGACTGATCACATGACTAGACATGTGACTGCTGACGTGATAGGGATCACGTGACTTGATAAGATAAGAGTTGCAAGGGTTATCTGTTAAGACTTAGCTATGTGGTAAGCGATAAGAGGGGAAGACGAGAGAATAAAGGTTGCGAGTTATAGCGTCTGTTACACACTGACAGTCCAGCATCATAAGGTTGTTGGATCACAGTGGATATTGAACACTATCCACTAAAGAAATAAAGCCACATGTATAGTACAACATCACTGCGATCTGACACCACTGTCAAATCACGGTGAATATTGGACATTCATGTTATAGTAATAAAGTCACATGTGTCTTGTACATACCGGTTATACAATAACACACATGTACGTACAAATAAAGCGAGAAGGTGACAGAGATGTGTCACTCGGTGTCAATTCCACTGCGATTCGACATATATGTTGGATTGTGGTGAATACAGCCATCTTTCAGTTGCTGATGAGCACAATGTCAGTGTCAGGTGCATCCATCCATTTCCTCATCTCCTCTTCTGTCTTTGTTGCCCTCATCTCACTGACGGTCCAGCATCCATCTCAATGCCAAACAAGTCCATCATGAGTCGCACCTGTCCAATAGTACTCACTCAAGACCCTCCTTCAGACTGTGGTAGTTGTGATCCTCTTCATCATGCAGGTGAGTTGCACAGAACATAGTGATCCTTGTTACTGTTCATCGTCGGTGTGAATCATCTGTCACTCTGGAGTATTTCCTTGGGCTTGAGTTTATTCCAGTATCTCTTGAACCTTGTCATTACTTCCATGCTCATCCTGTAAATAGTACATCCACCTGCAATAATCATTCACATTCTTTCTTGCTGCTCTTTCATGTGTTCCATCACTGTGGTGTGTGACATTATAGTTGTGAGTGACATGTTTTGAGAGGTGTGTTTATATATTAATGAGTATGTAATCAATAGCAATCAATACTGTGTTATTTCACTGTGATTCAACACCTATGTTGGATCATGGTGAAATTGGTGGTATATGGAACAGAGTTGACACCACTGCAATTCGACATTATGTCGAATCATGATGAGCTTGTGTGATGCTTAGTCGTTGTATGTGTGGGTGTGAGGGTGTATATACAGTTTTTATTCTGTTGAGTGGTGGTCATATCAGTCCACCATGTGGTTTGTGTGCTCTGTTGCAGGTAAAGTGTTTCTAATTTCTTAAAATATCCATGCCTAACACTAAGGGGATTAGAGAAAACGAGATAAAATCCCTAACTGGTATTTAGTACTATTGTTGTTTATTTACTTGGTAAGGGGAAGAACAAGATCTGGTAAGATCTGGGGTCATTTTGCACTGATTTTGTGCAGATCTTGTGTAAATAATCACTAGGCAGATTGGTGGGATTGTTGCCTGATCAGCTTGCACTGATTTTGCACTGATTCCTTGGGCAGGTGGGTGGGAATTTGTCTTCTTTTTTGGCTCCTGATATGACCATGGCTAAGTTCCCCTCAAAATTGCAATCAGAATGATACTACACACTTGAGCGGGTGGGTGGGTCAAATGGATGAATGGATGGATGGATGAATGGATGAATGGATGTGCCCATCCATCTCTGATACCAGTGCCCTGGACTCATATGGGTGATGGCTACTGAGATACTGAGGAATATCCAAAAAGCTGCAAAAAAGTCACAAAAAAACAGAGGAAAAGCAGAGAGATCTGCTTTTCCTGCTTTTTCCAGGTTGTGAGTGTGGACATGAAAAGGATAAAGCATGAAAAGCTACCAAAAAAGCATGGAAAAGCAACATGTGGATTTACTGATTTGAAGAAGTTCAGTATGAAGCCAATGGCATGCTCTTTTTCTTTGTCTCCTCAGTCCTGATCATAATGTCAACCACACTTGACAATTCAGTGATGCCAGTGCAGAATGTTAAACAGGGGACCAATCTGGGTAAACTTGATGCACGGAGCTACTATGGTGCAGATGTCACTGCCAGTGTGTGCCCTGTTAATCTCATGACTGCACAAAAATGAAGAATTTGACACTGGATCGACTTGCGTTTGATGCCCAACATTACCATCATCTATCTGCCTTCATTTATGGACTGAGATATGTAAATGAATTTGTCATGGAATGACTTCACCTTTACCTTCAATGTGTGGCTAGAAAACATTGGTGCAAACATGACCTACTGATATCTTCTGGGAACTACCAGGAAACACCAAACTGGATGGTCTCATGACCAGCTCAAGCTCACCAGAGACAAGTACAACATCGCTTTGGTGAGTAGTACTTAGTGTTGCTGCAGCTTCGGCTTCTTGCCAACTTTAGCTGTAGCCAAGCTGTGTGACTTAGATCACATAGCCAAGCCTTGCTAAGCCACAACTTACAGCTGTGAGTCAGCTGTAGTCACTTAGCTGAATCAGTGACATTGATTCTGGGCCCACAATGACGATCTTGCCCCCACTGTCACCCCTACTGCTCACCATTACCCTCGCCCACTAGGCAACTGCATGGGTATGGATTCTTTGAAAAGAAATATACAAGTATGTTTTTAAATTTGAATCATATGCTATACTACTAACTTCAAGTTATTATTTTCCCACAGCACCGTGACTCATGTTGTTCACCACCATCACCACCACCACGGCTGTGGCATACCCCCATTTCCCATGTCTGTGTGCGCATGCTGAGCACATGGCTGCACACAGACAGTAATATCTGTATGTGCACATGTGCTCATGCACTCACATCCCATATCAATGACCGTCGAGACGTTGATGACCCACCTCCACATGCAACATTGATACACAATGCAACATCGATGACACGGCCAGATCTCCCTTGGTCTCTCCCTCACCCTCGTCCTCACCCACCATTTCACCACCACTTCACCACCATGACATCAACATCAACACACTCTTCCCTCTCACTCATTCTCACACATGACAATGACAACAATGTGACAACTTGAATGACATGATGTTGATGCAACATCAATGGCGCTCCCTCACCCTCACCCATGACACGCCTTCACCCTCACCTGCTCCCATTCCCTCATCCTCACCCCCTCCGAGTCGTGACAAGAATGATGAGGATAAGTCACTGAGTGATGACAACAGGAATGCACCCTACTCTCACCTTCACCCACATGCCCATTCTCCACCCATGTGTCCTCATCCCAATGGTGACATGGTGACATGACAACCAACAACAACAATAACAGCAGAATGATGATCAGAGCGGAGCACGGAACACAGCCGGGGTGGGCTGTACCGATTGACATGCGAAATACAAGCTAGAGCTGAAGGGGGTTGATTAGAGGTACAGAATTCGGAGGTACAGGTCCAAGGTATGTCCGTTGACTTGAGGTCAAAAGTACTCCGAGGTATTCCGGAGTTGGAACGGAGTTGGACTTGTCAAATATCTTGGTCTGAGGTAAACAGTGTTCCAAGGTATTCCGGAGTTGGCCGGAGTTGGACTTGGTGGATTTCTGGGTCGTGACACATGTCAGAAAGTGAACACTGAATTTGGACCTGGCAGCAACAGTATATAAGGCAGTCAATCTCATCAACCATCAAATGTATGCCATCAAACTTGAGGCTTGCATCCATGGGACATCGTCTGTCGAAAGAGAATACCATGTTCTCAGGGAGCTTGAGGAATCTGAGGACTCACCTAACATCATCCGTGCTCACTGGTTTGGCCAGGAGTTGGGTCTTGATATGTTAGTACTGGATCTCCTGGGCCCTTCACTCCATGACCTTCTTTCCTGGAAAAAACATTCAGTCCGCTAACTATATATCACCTTGGAGACCAGCTAGTAAGTTGTTCACCAGCTCTTTCACAATCGATGTATACTTGACTCTATAGATATCACAACTCCAACACATCCATTCCAAAGGGTACATTCACAGCAACATGAAGCCCCAGAACATGCTTATGGGCCTTGGTAACTGAGCTCTCACCCTGTACATAGTTGACTTCTGTCATGACCCAGAAATCCACCAAGTCCAACTCTGGCCAACTCCGGAATACCTTGGAACACCGTTTACCTCAGACCAAGATATTTGACAAGTCCAACTCCGTTCCAACTCCAGAATACCTCGGAGTACTTTGACCTCAAGTCAACGGACATACCTCGGACCTGTACCTCCGAATTCTGTACCTCTAATCAACCCCCTTCAGCTCTAGCTTGTATTTCGCCTGTCAATCGGTACAGCCCACCCCGGCTGTGTTCCGTGCTCCGCTCTGATCATCATTCTGCTCCTATGTACATCGCCTTGCACAGTATTTACGGACCCAGATCTCCTCCAGACTTTTGGTGTATATAACACTTCTGTATTCTCTGTTGTAGAGTAGTATGAAAATCAACTAAAGCCCTATTACTTCCAATCTCGCTCCTTCCCTATGATCTCCTCATCTCCTTCTTAAAATCCCTGACCCTTTGAAATACGAGGACCCGTGAGTCTGGCAAGGGTGCGACACATAAGTCCTGCGCCGATGTCCTCACCCCCTCCGCTCCTTGGCCCCTCCGTCCTCCGACATCTCCGGACGTTGCTACTAGTCAGTGACAAATGTCGGAGCCCCTATCTATCATCTCCGAACGGACTTCATTCCATTATCCTCGGAGTTGGTCTACTACCTCTGGACTTCGTTCCATCAAACATCAAACCCTCTGGATCTCAGCCGGAGTTCGACAAGGAGAAATATGGTCTCTGACAACATGCAACTGAGTGACATACCATATGATCCAAAACAAGTGACTTGTGCAGTCTATACCTCCCATCCACCCTGATGGGAATACCATTCAGGAGGTCCATGAACAGATCCTGTCATGCTATCCACAAAGCAGAGTGAGTGAAACAATGATGAATGTTGACTGACAGCACTAATATTAGAATCAGAACAATGGCCTCACTGTGGAGTCCAGCCACAACTCCACCCTGAAATGGAATGCTGCCAGACGAGAGGTATTATTAGTTCCCAGGAGGTGCCATCGCCCCTGCCAGATTTCTATGGAAGCTTGTACCAGTCCAATGGCCCTGAAATACATCCCGAAGTCCTGTTCTCTCAATCCCCTCACCATGTCTGCTGCAGTAGGTGGAGAATGTTCCTCCGGTTATTCCATCTTTCACCAAGAGCCTCGCTACACTCACAGTAGCTCTCCTCTGACTCAAGCCACTCAAATTACGTGGTGCAAAGACTCCACTGCCTGCTCCATTTGTGATTCCCCCGCCAAAGTACTGTCACCTCCCCTGCCCAGCAATAACAATGCAAATGCTTTTTTGCTAAAGTCACTGGCAAGCACGAAGCTAGCCTAAGGATACTTGAATGTGAAACCACAACACTTGATGGTAAGGTCTATCTCAATCGTCCTATATATTGTGTTTCTGACTGAATAAAATACAGAATACTGCCAAGATATCTTAAAGAAAGCAATGTCTTACTCGAATTGTAACCATATGGTATGTTTCCATCATTGCCCATTTTTGTATTGTGACTGGTAATTCAAATGCATTAGAAATTTCATGATGCCTCATGATTTCGGTTCAACATGGTGTCATGTTTCATTTCCAGCCATGAACACTTCTTTGGGCGACCACAGTAAGTCATACAGTAACATGTAATTGTTGCAATAGCTAGTAGCTGGCATTGCCACATGGGCTACTTAGGAATCTACTTCTAGGGTTTACTTATCTTAAACTGGGTAGGGGTTCTCAGAGATGATAGTGGTTGCTGGTCAAGAGAGATATATTATATTCAGACTCAGACAAGTCTTATATATGCTTTGTAATACTTACTTAATATGAGGTCACATGACTGTAAGTACGTGTCCTTTCAACACTCCCCCTTGTCTAGTATATAGTAGATATATAGATATTAAAGTGAGGAATATAAAGTAAATAGAAATGTCCGCATGATCTTACGACGGTGAGTTGAACTCCAAACCAAGCTGGGAGTGAAACTTCTTGAACTTGACATGTCCAAGGTTCTTAGTGAACATATCTGCAGGATTGTCAGTCCCTAGGATAAAGAGCAGCTCTACCTGCTTCCATAGCATCACAGCATCACATACAAAGTGGTAATGGATCTGGATGTGTTTGGAGCGTTTTTCGGTAACCTTGTTCTGTGCAATGAAGAGTGAACCTTGATTGTCACCACAAATGGGGATGGGACCAAGGTGATAGCCAAGTTCTTCCATCATTTGATGAATCCAAATAACCTGGCACATACAGTTGCTCAAAGCCATGTACTCAGCTTCCGTAGAAGACAGAGCTGTGGTCTTTTGTAAGTGTGAGTTCCACAAGAACACACCATCCACGAATTTCAGGTAGAAACCTGTTTGCGAGTGAGACATGTCTTTGTCCTGTCCCCAATCAGAGTCAGTGCAGGCGATGATGCCTTTACCGGTCTTGCCACTATATACGAGAGAGTAGTCTTGGGTACCAAGAAGGTATTGGCAGATGTATAGAGCCTTGTTCCGATGCTCTTCTGATGGGTTGGCAGACATGCAGGTGAGTTGGGTAACCGCATATGAGATGTCAGGTCTTGTGCCAATCATAAGATACAGCAATGATCTGATGACCTGTTGGAATCGCATCCGAAGTTCCGGTTGGACGGGGAGATCATTCTTCTCTGGGTAGTAGCCCTGAGGGAGAGGGGTGTTGGTGATTTTTGCGTTGGTCATACCGCATCGCTCTATGACTTTGTCGAGGTATTCTCGCTGGTCTATCTTAATTGTTTGACTGTCTTGACATATGTTCATTCTTAGGAATTTGTGTGTTTCTCCTAAGTCGCAACAGTCCCACTTCTTCATGAATGCAGCCTTAACCTTGTCTACAAAAGGTTTGTTGGGGCTGCAGAAGATGGCGTCGTCTACGTAGATGATTGCTAGGACGAGCTCTTTGCCCTTGCGATAGATGAATAGGCCAGCATCTGTTTTGAGACATGTGAAGCCCAGTTCCTTCATGGATTTGTTGAGTTCGCACCACCAAGCTAGTCCGGCTTGCTTAAGGCCATATAGGGTGTGTAGTAGTCTCAAGACCTTCCCTTTGAGATGAGGAGGCATAAAGCCTTCAGGGAAGTCCATGTAGAGTTCTTCGTCCAGTTTACCATATAGATAGGCGGATCGGACGTTGAGACCTGTGATGTACCAGTTCTCTGTTGCTGCGAGGGTGAGCATGCACTGCACTGTCTCGAAGCATACAATGGGGGAGAATATTTGATCAAAATCAATCCCTTCTACTTGGGAGAAACCCTTGGCTACAAGCCGGGCTTTCTTTCTGCCATCTGATTTTACATCAAAGACCCATCGGTTTTTAATAACCTTCCTGTTTGTGGGTCGATCCACGATTTCATAGATCTTGCGGTCCTTGAGTATCTGTAACTCATCGTGGCAGGCTTTACGCCAAAGGGTTTGTTCCTCTTGTGATAACTTGAGGATGTTGCGGTATGTCCATTTGCAGTAGTTCACATTGGACAGTTCTACTTCCAGTGGGAAGGCATGGCTGCAGAGGTATGAAACCAATCTGTCTCCCCCTTCCCTGGTGATGCGCTCTACGTCATCTTCTGACGGAGTCAGGGATGAAGGCATTCCTTCAGGGACAACAGGTGAATCCGAAGGTCCAGCCGGTGCTTCTCCAACGAGTCTGCGCCAGTCAGAGATGCGTTCGATGTCTCGAAGCTGCTTTAGTGGTTTGTGGTGCTCCCCATACACATTTCCGGGATGGATGGGGGCACGGCGCTCTCGCTGTGGGTGCTCTGGCTGAGCAGGTGGAGGTGGAGGTGGATGACAAGGAGGGGTAACCAGAGGTGCCGGTGGAGCCGGCGGCAGTGTAGGAACCCTAGGAGGTGCTACCAGAGGTGGAGTAGGTCGCCTTGGGGCCGGGCAACGATGGACAGTAGGAGGAGCGGGTTCCACATCTGACTCCAAGTCCGATGGTACAGAATCTGAATCTGAAGACTCGTCATCATGTGAGTGAGGATGCGGTGGGTGGTTAATGGGCCGGTGTGGCTGAGCCTTAGAACATCTTGGGAAGAGGTGCTCATCAAATATGGTGTGAGCCGATGTGTGTAGCACATTATTAGGGCACATGAAAAGATAGTTTGAATCACTACCGGCAGAAACGCCCAGGTAGATCATCAGTTGCAATTTAGGCTGCAATTTGCCTTTGCGAGTCTCAACTGGTAAGTGGATGTATGCACCACAGCCAAAAACCCGAAGATGCAAAAAAGTAGGTTTTTCACCTGTGAGCATCTCGGATGGCGGTTTCCATTGGAGCCAATGTGAAGGGGTGTGATTATATACATGAAGTGCATGTAGTACTGCGAACTCCCAATAGGAATTGGGCAGGCAGGCCTGCAGTCGCATGGGTTGTGCCTTGTCCATATAGTACGGATGAGGTGTTCCGCACGTCCGTTCTGCTGATGAGCATAAGGGGTGGATTGTTGGATATGTATGCCATTATCACGCATATACTCAGTGAAAGCTTTGGAGGTGTATTCTCCCCCTGCATCAGAGTGCCAGTGTTTTATTACGGCATTGAATTGAGTATGCACATAGGCGTGGAATTGCTTGGTTGCTTTAAGTGTTTGATCCTTAGTTTTAATCAGGACCAGCCAAGCCATGGAAATATAGTCATCATAAAAGACGACTACATACTTGTACTTGTGGTATGATTCGATTTCAAACGATTTGAGATCAGAATGAATTAACTCAAAGGGAGCGCTTGTGCGCTTCTCACTATGAGGAAAAGTACAGTTTGGTTGTTTTCCAACTCACAACCAGAGCATATAGGAACAGTGGATGGAATGTTGACATCCGGAAAGTCCTTGATGTACTTCTTTGCAGCAGCACCGAGCACATCACGTGAGGGGTGGCCTAATCGGCGGTGGAGGAGTTTATAGTCCACAGAGGTCATGGACAATAAATCGGCTTGAGGACGAACAGTGGGGGCACGCATCCAGTACATTGTGTCGCCATGAGAGTGGAAACTCAGTACTAGTTGCTTAGTGCATTTATCAAATATATTGATATGACCGGGAGTGGTCTGGAGTGTCATGCAGGCATCAGTTAACAAGGTACCCATAGATATGAGCTTTATGGTGCATGATGGCATGTAAATGACCAGCGATAACCGCACAAGTCTACCTTGGAAGCGAATAATCGCTGTACCTTTGCCTTTAATCAGCGCACAACCATTAGCTGTCTGAGAGTAGGTAGGTTGCATATAAGCAGAATACTCAATCAGATCGTCTAGATCGTTGGTGTAGTGGGATGAAGCTCCTGAATCGAGGAGCCACATGTCATGAGGAAGGTGGTCGTCATGTTCTCTTTCCTTTCCTTTACTCTTAGTTGTTTTCTGCTTTTTACAGCGGTCACACATGGAGAAGGGAGGAGCAGTGATAGCATTGTCACTATCTACTACAGGCATATGTAAATTATATACAATCTGAGGCGAAAAAATCCGCACGTCAGTGCCTGTTAGAGATGGACAAAGGAAGAGGGGGACTTGCCACTGGGCGCTGTCGTCGAAGAACCGCGCAATGTAGTTGTCCACCACCATGTCCTTGCCAAGGCTGATGGAATCGTCATCCTCTGAATCGGAGAAGATCTCGATGATTCTTGGAGCCTCCATGCGCTCTATGAGAGAGGGTGCGGAGGGGCTGGCGTGGTTGGGGGGGATGGTTCTAGTGTCGAAGGCACCATCCTCATTGGAAGCGGAGTGTTGCCGTGCATGAACATGGTGGCAGTGGCCCAAAGATCAACATTGATGTCATGGAGGGGGTACATTATGCACATGGTGTAAGGATTTATATATATCTATGTATATATAATTACTCATAATTCTTGAAGAGTATTCCTGGACCTTGCAACACAGGCATGGTTCACATTGAGGCCCTGCTCAATCAGGGCTTCAACCTGATCAAGGACTCCCTTGTTGCATTCTCCTGAGAGCTCATATCTAGCTCTGGAACTTCAGTGGATCTTGCTGCACTGCAAAATCATGTCATGACATTCCCATTGTCATGGAACTATTTCCTCGATGAATTCAAGACTGCAGCAGAGCTCACTGGTTATGAGCAATATCTCGATTGATACCACAAGATGTTTAGGGGCACGAAACACCAGATTGAGGAAGAGGAATATTTACCTGACGAGGACTCCAATACCAGTGATCCTTCCTCCCCCCCTAATGGTTCTGATCCTACACAATCCACATTAACTCCTGCAATGTCCATCACACTCCCTCACTGATCATGCCACCTGCATAGGGAGTACAGAGAGGTACACTTTGTGGTAGGGCCCTTATTATTCTAGTCCCGTGTAAGTTTGATTTCACCATCAGTATTGAACCCTTCTTGGTGATGTACACTTTAGCATGACATCTGGTTACTCTTGTTGACACGTTCTACTCTTTCATTGGCTTGCCGCTCACCACTCATGTTATGTTACCCCTTATCTTTCCAGACATCTAAATTCCACTACATTCAATTGTGGAGGCGCCATGGTGGCATGTTGTACTGGTAGTTTTAATATGTTGTTAGCTGTAATCCCTGAAATGTATTTCGATGAGCCGAGAGCATGCATAACATACAGACGTCCACTGCCTTGAGTTGGCTCATTTAAAGGGAAGTGTTTCAAGAACAGAGTAGTAAAAAAAGTACCCATGTCCCCTGGTGAAGTGAATCCAAGTCAACATCAGGTTTGAAAGTCTCGGAACACCACTCCCATTGCTGATTCCCCTACCAAAGTCCCACAGGTCAATGGTGGTCAAGAACCTGTCAATGATTGCCCACCTCATTACCACTGTCTCCCATGCCACTATCATGCACCCACGCCTTCGCAAAGTTCACATGGTCATGGTAAGCATCTACCCTGCCCCATTCTACCTATGGCCCCCTAAAAATGATGCCAACTCAGCAGAACCTGTCGAGAGCCCTGCTGTTGTCTCACAAGGACTGGAAACCTTTGACCCCAATAATGTTAGTGGAGATGAAGATGACAATAGCGACAACGATGAACACTCCATTCCAAGGGCATGCAGTGTAATCCTAAACACTGCCAAATCAATGGCAACTGACCCTCTTGTGACTGAACCCCAGACTATGTCACATAGTTCTGCCGACATCCATTTCTTTTTCACAAAATGCAAGGGTGAAGAAAGTGTTTGTAACCATTGCAAGTACGTATCTCTATAGTCTACTCAACCATTTCAATATGTCACTGACCACCTTGATTTCAGAGAACTTCGAGACAAGAATCCACAAAAGTTTTCTTCAGACTGAACCTGGAAGTATGGCCCTAACACTGGCAACTACAGTCTTAGACATCACATCCTCACCTATCATCTCAATTTATACCTTGATGAAGCCAAGAAGCACCATTGGGAGATCCTCCTTGAGCATGTGTGGGATGCATTCACCAATGGATACATATTCACAACTCTCTGTGCAGCCCTTCACCAGCCCGGAGTCACCATACGAACACTGCCACATGCACCCACCATACAAACACTGCCACATGCACCCACCAGAGACTCATCTCATGCTGACATGCTGTCCCTCACATCCTTGGAAGCTGAATTGCCTCCATTCTCCCAGGCCACATTGCATGAGCATCTGATACAGTTTATCATCAGCGATGATCAGGTACATCCATACCTTTTGGTTCTATTTGTAACTGGTGTATTAATAATGATTTAGGCCATTAACATTGTCGAATGTCCAGAATTCTGACATCTGATTTTGTTTCTCCATCAAGATTTACGGGATTCGGACATCCCTCGCAGAACCAAGACATGTGAACTGATTATCAAGGCTTGGAGGCAGTATTGAAGCAGGATCTTGTAGTAGGATGCAAGCAATTCTGCAAACCAATACTTACTAATCTCTTATAACAGCAAGCAGAAGGTGAGATTTCTTTCACCAGCAACATTTGGTCCAATGAAAATTATTGTCCTTTCATTGCAATAACCACTCACTGGATCTCATGAGGCAAAGCCATAGGCAGCCTCAAATTAAATGCTGGACTTATCACTTTCCACTATATCCCAGGTAACCATACTGGTACCAACCTTGCTGAAACAATCCTACAACTCATTGATCATGCTGCAGTTATGGAAAAGGTAAGAGGTTCTCGTTTTTCTCAAGCTCATACTCACACACAAGTCATACTCTTGTAGATCGGTCATTTCACCCTTGATAATGCTTCCAATAACAATGCTGCGATGCGTGAATTATCAAGACTCCTTGTTGAACAGGGGATCACATTTGATCCCATCAACCAGCACATTATGTGTATCCCTCACATCCTCAATATCTGTTCCAAGCATGTCACTGAGGAATACATGTCAGCTGACTTTTCTGCCATTGGTCATTCCTGGGTTAGTGCACTTGGTGATGTTATCAATAAGGATGAATACATTGAGGCTCTCTGACGTGATCCGATTGCACTTGGTCATGACATTATTTGCATTGTGCATTCTTCAAGTCTCCAGCATGAAAGCTTCACCAACACTATCACCACCAGGAACCAAAAAAGCTGGTTTATGAATGATGACAACCAGTCCATCCAGCTTCCTGTCCTTGAACTCCTCCATGATGTCAAGTCATGTTGGGACTCCATCTACTGCATGATAAACTGATTGAGGACACTCAAACAAGTGAGTTATCAACTATCTATGTGTATTGCATTCTTTTCTAACATTTTGAAGGCACCCAGCTGCTTTTTCCAGGTGCCATCTTACAGGGATATCGCCAAAAAGAAGTTGGTGGAGATGGACTGGCAGATTCTCGAAGACATGGAGGTTGTTCTCGAAGTAAGCATTACATCATTAGATTGCTTTCGAGTTGGCCTTTTTAGCACTTCTCAGGTCCCACATTCCATTCAGCAGACAAAGTCAAGTGAAACACTGCCCGTTCTTTCCCGCACTGTACCCACCTTGGAGACATTGATTGTTCAGTGGAAGCATCTGAGTACAAGTGCACCACGATGTGCGCCATTTATCAAGGCTGTCCTGGAGTATGCCACAATGTACTACTCTCATATGGAGAAGACGAATGTATATGCCATCACAATGTGTAAGCATACAATGAACAGCATGAGTTATTGCTAATATTTCTCATAGTGGTCGATCCATTGATCCAGTTCACCTGGATTGAACAGCACTGGGACCCTGTTGATGTTTGCAAAGCACAAACAGTTGTTTTGGAGAAGGTAAGCACACTGGACCATCCTGGTTGTATTCTTTAACTAACAGTTTGATCATCTACAGATGGTGAAGCACCGCAGCCACAGTGCCCTGTTAGAACTCACGTCAGACTCTGGCCAGCAGGCTGCAGGTGCTTGCCCACCTTATCCAACTTTAGCTTGACTTGGCGCATACTACAGATTGCCAACCATACAAGTACAGCCACCTACAAGTGGTGTGCAGACAATTGAACAAGAGTTGGCTTTGTATGTTACTGCCAACCCCTCGCCATATGAGACTGATCCTATTTTGTTCTGGGTGGTAAGTAATGTTATGACTATGCATCATATGATGTCCACCATATGGGAAATGCATAAGTACTGACTAGTATGGAATTACAGGTTTCAAAGACAACATATCCAATGCTCTTTCAACTTGCTATGGATAACCTCCCTATTCAAGCTTCATCTGTGCCCTGTGAACATGTGTTCTTCTCCAGCAGCGAAACGATGACAAAGTGCCTCAATCATATCACTCCAATCCTGATGGAGGCCCTCCAACTCACAAAATTCTTCCTTAAGAAAGACTGGCTCAATTTCACAACAGGATGGGTCACGTCACAGAAAGATATGTATGCTCACTGACACTGCTGACAACAATCTTCTTACCACAATTGTTGATGCTGCACTCAATTGTGATTCGCTCATGCATGCAGTTGATGTCATCATTGAGGCCATTGCGGAGGAAGAGGGTAATGAAGTTACTGACAATCCTGTTCTGTTCTAGAATTTGATATATTTGCGTGTACTGTGATTGTTATTTGCCCACCCATTGTGGTGCTTGCAGTCTGACTCTGTAGACAGTGTGAATTTGATCTGTCATGGTTGTGGCCAGCTCAGAGCTGGAGTTGCCAGCTCCACCAGCTTGAGCTGCCAATCAGAAGCTGCAGCTAATAATAGGGTTGGCTATGGTTCAGTTCAGTTCGCCATGCAGCTCAGCTTTGGCTCTAGCTGCCAGTTAGCTGGAGTTGCAGCAACACTAGGCTGTGGTGTGTATCTAATGTGAATGAGAAGCATAGATGTGGGAGATTAGATATGCATGTTGTGAATAGAAGCAATAGAGTGGAGATGAAAAGAATGTGTGTTGAACGTGGAAAGGAATAGATAGGGTTAGAAAGAAAAGAAAAATGTTAAGTCCAAATGCTTAGCATAGCAATTGTAACAAAAGTATTACAACACCTTGAAGAAAATGATTTATTCATACAAAGTTTCTAGGTATGATTGTAGGAAAAGACAGAATAAAGATGGACGAAACTAAAGTTCAAGCCATTCAGGAATGGCCTATGCCCAAGAATGTCTGAGGAGTTAGAAGCTTCTTAGGATTAGTGAACTTCTACTGAAGGTTCATTTAGGATTATGAAAAGATGGCTAGTGAAATGGCCATTAAAGACTCACTTGTAGAGTGAAGCTTGCTAGGTCACTACTTGCTAGAGAAAGACAAAAGAGAAGAGATGATAGAGTCGCCTTTAAGTGGAGAACTCCAAGAGAACAAGACTGGGGAGTCTTGGTCTACTTGGGAATAGTATTTATACCACTGGTACATGTGCACAGACCAAGCTATGCTACTGCTATATATAGTAAGTACCCTTGACACTGGATAACATGAGGAAATAGCATGTATGATCATACATGCATTGTGCACATGTATGTGGCAGGATAAGGCCGTGGTGTATATCTAATGTGAAAGAGAAACATAGATGTGGGAGATGAGATACGCATATGTGAATAGAAGCAATAGAGCAGAGATGAAAAGAGAATAGATTAGATCGTGAAAGAAAGATAGGGGTTTAGAAAGAAAAGAAAAATGTTAAGTCCAAATGCTTAGTGTAGCGATCGTAACAGCTAGACCCCTTAATGACCTAATGAAGAAGGAAAACCCCTTCGAATGGAAGCAGGAACAACAGGAGGCGTTTGACATGTTGAAATAGCATTTCACCACAGCTCCTGTCCTCACTTTCCCTGATGCTGAAGCCCAGTTCTGCTTAGAATGCGACACTTCAGATTACACCACTGAAGCAGTGTTATCTATTCAGAAAGATGACAAGTGGCACCCAGTTGCCTATTCCTCTCATTCAATGTCTCCATAGGAACAGAATTACCCTCAGATAAAGAAATGCTCAGTGTGATTTGTTTACTTGAGCTCTGCCACCATGATCTAGAAGGCACATGCCATGAATTTGAAATCTGGAATGATCATGCGAGTTTGCAATTCTACATGACATGTCAGGACCTCAACAGGAGGCAAGCACATTGGGCGCAATACTTATCACGCTTCAATTTCAAATGGCTACACAAGCCAGGGGCTACTATGGGAAAGGCAGATGCTCTCTGTAGATGAGAAGATCATACTGTCGGTCTAGAATATGACAATAAAGGAGTATCAGTAATTTCCCTGGAGAAGATTAGAGCACAACATGTTCTGCTCTCCGATGAAGGGGACCAAATCAAGAACCACATCTCTGACACAATCACGTGTTTTACTGAAGAAGATATCAGCATATTATATAAAGATTGGAAAGTCTGCATAGAGGATAACACAATTCCTTTACAACACACTCCACAGGCTATATGTACCTGACGATGCTGATCTATGCATGGAAGTTATAAGGCTTCACCATGACACCCCTATGGCCAGACATGCTGGCTTAGATAAGACACTCGATCTGCTGCAGTGCAGCTATTGGTGGCCAGAATTGGCTACATTTGTTAAAAGTTATATCACTCAATGCAATCATTGCCAATGGTTTAAAGGGACTAATCAGGCTCCAGCTGGCTTACTACAGCCACTTCCTATACCCAATCACCCATGGGAACACATCTCGGCAGATTTCACTATGGATCTCCCCCTATCCCAAGGCTATGACTCTATCCTGGTGGTAGTTGATTGGTTCTCAAAGGAAGTTGAGCTTATTCCCTGTGCAAAGATGGCCATGGCACTCAATACAGCTAAATTATATTTAAATCATATCTGGAAGCATCATGGTCTTCCATCCACTATCATTTTCAACAGAGGACCCCGGTTTGCCAGCACAGTCATGGCCAACATTTTTACTGCTCTCTCAGCATCACCCCTAAATTATCCATGTCTTTCCACCCTCAGACAGATGGACAGACAGAACGAATGAATCACAAAGTATAGCAGTTCCTTAGCTTATTTATATCAGAAAAGCAAGATGAATGGGCTGCATGGTTACCTATTGCCCAGTTCTGCATGAACATGAAGAAAGCCACTGCTATGAGAAAGTCCCCTTTCACAGTTATACGGTCATATGAACCCTGAATGGGCATTGAGTCATGCCAGTCAAAGGCATCAGCCACCCTTGATTTTACAGACTGCATGGCTACCATGTTGGATCAAGTCAAAAGTAATTTATCTGCAGCTCAGGACTGCATGAAACGCAATGTGGACAAGTGCTGCTCTGATGCCCCCAATTATGAAATTGACAATAAGATATGGCTATCCACATCCAACTTGTGTTTGACACATGCTTTTGTAAATTAACTGAGTGATGGCTTGGACCTTATGAAATCATGAGGCTAATGCTGTAGAACTCAGGCTGCCCTCCTCCATAAGGATCCACCCTGTCATTAACATCTCTCACCTAAAACCATATAAGAATAGATTGCCCAGCCAATCCACTTACAAGCCCTGTCCAGTTCTGGTAACTGAAGATCGTGATGATGAATATGAAGTGGACTTCATCATGGATTCACAATATAAGGGCCACTGGATTGAATATTTAGTCCATTGGAAGGGCTATGATGAAACAGATTGGACATGGGAATTAAGATCTAATCTCACACATGCTAAGGATGTGATCTCCAACTTTCACAAAGCACACCCTTCCGCCCCTAGGGCCTTATCTATGGCCCCCACAATGTTTTCTTCATTATTCAGAGGCTGTGAGAACTTCACCATGCCAAATCCTCGCTGTTTGCCTGGAAGTTGATCTATAGACCAGAGGAACGCACATATATAAGACTGACAGTCGTCCTCATAATCTATCATCTCACAACCCACAATGAACCACCTTGAATTTATCCACCTCATCCTATACTGGTTTATCGAACTCTATGTTCTCTTTCACCTTTACATGACATTCTCCTTCCTCTATAACATTATTATCAAATTTCTCACCAACTAATATAACACTACTATGTTCCATATCTGTTATCTTTGGCTTCTCAAAACTCTTCCCCCTCCAAATTGCATGTGATATGTCACTCCCCTTCCAGGTATCCTTTCCCAATGCCTAACCCCTTTTGATGAAGGGTATTGGTAATGGAACCTGTAACAGATGCTATAACTCATAATCTATCCTCAACTCTTATCACTTACCACATAGCTAACCTTTAGCAGATAACCCTTGCAACTCTTATCTTATCAAGTCATGTGATCATGGATCACTCTAGACTCTAGTCACATGACCTTATATGTCTTGCACATGTTATCCTCATGCTCGCCTCATGCCTTTCCTCTTGACTCACTTTCCCTTATCTTCCAATAGTAGTATTCCCTCTTATCTAGGCAGTGCTTATCTATGCCTCACAGTAACCAGTCTTGCAGATACTTACTACTTATAGCATTACACAGCATGATCTGTGCACGGTCTCTCTTAGTATATATAGTCGTACTATCAGTAGTATAGTCTCTAGTCTATTCTCTTGTTGTTATCCCTAGTTCCCTCCTTGAAGGCTCTAGCCTTAATACACTGTTCCCTTGATAACACTCAGACTCACAGCAAGCGCCCTATTATCATTGCCAGATGTTCTTGGACTCACAACAGCCTAGGGACAAGAGGATGATGAATGGTCAGTCCATGGTGAAACAGAGACAGGCATTCCTCCCCCTTTCAATGATGAAACCTGGATGATCAGTCTTGATCAACTGGACTTTAGTCCTATGTTGACATACAACAGGACTTTTCATTAAACGCACTCCATTGACTTTGCCTTCTTCCATCCAAACTCCCAACCACACTTTAATCTGCTTCCCATAAATATGGGCAAACCAGGGAACCATCCACACCTCCATTAGGATTGGCCAGCCGATTCAGATAGTCTGATCAATCAGGCTAGTGATCCTCCATCAATGGATGATGAGGGATTCCAAAACATGGAGAGTATTTGATCTTAGGACGGGAAAGTGTTACAATTGCTACGCTAAGCATTTAGACTTAACAATTTTCTTTTCTTTCTAACCTCTATCTATTCCTTTCACACATTCAACATGCATTATTTTCATCTCCATTCTATCGCTTCTATTCACAACATGCATATCTAATCTCCCACATCCATGCTTCTCATTCACATTAGATACACACTACATCCTCATGCTGCCACATACATGCCTTTACCTCAAGTTACCCAGCACCAAGGATACTTACTATATATAGCAGTAGCATAGCTTGGTCTGTGCACATGTACCAGTAGTATGAATACTATTTCCAAGTAGACCAAGACTCCCAAGTCTTGTTTTCTTGGAGTTCTCCCCTTAAAAGAGACTTACTCTTCTATCTTCTCTTGTCTTTCTCTAGCCCAGAGCAACCTAGCAAGCTTCACTTAAGTGTGAGTCTTTAAGGGTCATTTCAAGAAGCACACAAATGCTCCCTTTGAGTTAATTCATTCTGATTTAAAATCGTTTGAAATCGAATTGTACCACAAGTACATATGATGACTACACATCAATGGTTTGGCTGGTCCTAATTAAAACTAAGGATCAGACACTCAAAGTGACCAAGCAGTTCCACACCTATGTGCATACTCAGTTCAATGCCTTGATAAAACACTGGCGCTCTGATATAGGGGGAGAATACACCTCCAAAGCTTTCACTGAGTATATGCATGATAATGGCATATACATCCAACAATCTGCCCCCTATGCCCACCAGCAGAATGGATGTGTGGAACACCTCATCCATACCATAATGGACAAAGCACAACCCATGAAACTGCAGGCTTCCCTGCCTGATTCCTATTGGGAGTTCGTGGTATTACATGCACTTCATGTGTATAATTGCACCCCTTCCTTTTGCTTGGCTCAACTGGAAAACACCATCCGAGATGCTCACAGGCGAAAAGCCTACTTTTTTGCATCTTTGAGTTTTTGGCTGTGGTGCATATGTCCACATTCCAGTCAAGACTTGCAAAGACAAATTGCAGCCTAAATTGCAACCGATGATCTACCTGGGCATATCCACTGATAGTAATTCAAACTATCTTTTCATGCACCCTAATAATGTGCTACACACAGCTCATGCCATTTTTGATGGGCACCTGTCAGAGACCATATTTCTCCTTGTCGAACTCCGGCTGAGATCCAGAGGGTTTGATGTTTGATGGAACGAAGTCCAGAGGTAGTAGACCAACTCCGAGGATAATGGAACGAAGTCCGTTCGGAGATGATAGATAGGGGCTCTGACGTTTGTCACTGACTAGTAGCAACGTCTGGAGATGTCGGAGGACAGAGGGGCCAAGGAGCAGAGGGGGTGAGGACATCGGCGCAGGACTTATGTGTCGCACCCTTGCCAGACTCACGGGTCCTCGTATTTCAAAGGGTCAGGGATTTTAAGGAGGAGATGAGGAGATCATAGGGAAGAAGCGAGATTGGAAGTAATAGGGCTTTAGTTGATTTTTGTACTACTCTACAACAGAGAATACAGAAGTGTTATATACACCAAAAGTCCGGAGGAGATCTGGGTCCGTAAATACTGCGCAAGGCGATGTACATAGAAGCAGAATGATGATCAGAGCGGAGCACGGAACACAGCCAGGGCGGGCTGTACTGATTGACAGGCGAAATACAAGCTAGAGCTGAAGGGGGTTGATTAGAGGTACAGAATTCAGAGGTACAGGTCGGAGGTATGTCTGTTGACTTGAGGTCAAAAGTACTCCAAGGTATTCCAGAGTTGGAACGGAGTTGGACTTGTCAAATATCTTGGTCTGAGGTAAACGGTGTTCCAAGGTATTCCGGAGTTGGCCAGAGTTGGACTTGGTGGATTTCTGGGTCATGACAGCACCTCTTACCAAGGTGTTCAAAGGCTCAGCCACACTGGCCAGTTAACCACCCACCATGTTCTCACTCTCATGATGATGGGTCTTCAGACTCTGATTCTACATATTCGGACCTGGAGTCAGATGTGGAATTCACTCCTCCTACTGTCTATCCTTGTTGCCCAGCACCTGTGCAGCCTAACACACTGTAACAGACGCTACTATCCACCAGATTATTTCCCTATTTTTCCTCCTTTTTCCTATAGCTAGAACACCAGATAACTGCAATTAACCCCTATAACCCGGACACTACACTTTCACTAGTAACTGATTC
>JBBPNA010000468.1:0-20682 GCA_038090555.1 Boletus subcaerulescens | reverse complement strand
CTGGCAGACGTTATAGTACTGACCTGATCAGTCATCAGATCAACACTGTAGTGGCCAAGGCTTGTGATGAGCTCGAAGAAAGTCTTCAAGATATGATGATGCAGATGGATAGTGGCCCCAGGATAAGAATCAATGGACGGTGAAAGCATTGGACGAAATTCAAGGTTCAGAGGTAAGTAGCATTCAAGCTCCGAAAGCTAGAGCCGATTCCATGCTGAATCGCCAAAGGTTCACGTGACTCCACCCACAGTTACCGTTGGTTTCCGTACAGGCTCTCAGCCTTTGGCAGACGCCAGCTCATTGAGTCGCAGGTTTGAATCCCACAAGAACACATATGAAAAGTCTGAAGGGACCGACCTGGTTTGTATCCTCGTCATCCTCCTCGTCGCCCGGCTGCCACGGATCGTGTACGTCGAAATACCATTTTGGCCGCACCTTGAATGCCTTCATGGCAGGACCAGATCCAATGAACTTGATGGAAGAATCGTCATAGCAAGGGGCCACCTTGTTATGACGAATCTGCCCACCCCGGGACTTGTTGCCCATACAATACACAATTACAACTGATCTATTCGTGTTACGGGCTGAAGGAGGTCTCCCATGTTTGTATTACACCACATGCTACACGAAGTAAATTTGTAATGGGGTTTGGGACAGCGAAGATGGGCAACGTACTTCTCGAATGCTTAATAGGTCAACGTTACTTAAACGTCAACGTCGAACTCTTAATCTATCTCAATGATATCGTCATTGTCCATCTTGTCCGTGGCACTGTCCAACATGACTAGCCCGCCCTCCTCCAGTCGCTTCTTATCACTTGGACTCCTGAGCTCTATTGATGACGCTCCGTTTGCCTTTGCTCGCTTGGCCAGAGGCTTCACCTCAGCGACGTCGTCCTCGGGTGCAGTCCGCTTCCGTGATGGTGCAGGCGGAGTTATGGGCCGTTGAGGGTTGAACGGCTGCTCCAGTAATGACGGCGGCAATATCAATGCTGGTGCATCCGTCGGATGATTTGGCCTATCACAAATACCCAGTCATCAAAAAGGCACGTCCGACATATCAAGCCACTCACGGAAGCTCGCATAGGGCCACTGCAATCGTCCCCCACTCCTCCTCCTCGTCCACGATCGTCAAAAATTTGCCCCTCGTCACACCTAGACTTTCCAGCGTCCGGTCGTCATTGTCGTCCCAGTCTGGGTCGCTCAGCACGTGTTTGTCCTCGTATACACTGACGTCCCATTTCCCAGTGCCTCTATCCTCCCCTTCGCCATCCCCAAGAACACTGTTTACCAACTCGCTGAGCGTGACACGCGAAGGATCGCATTGTACTTTGGGGTAAGTGTCTCTGCGGATCAGATTGACCGTGCTGAGGGGAACAACCGGTTTAAACTGCACATTTTTGAGCGAGGTGCAAGATTTACGCAAGAGGTGCAGTGCTTGTAGAACAATCAGTCCCGATATGATAGCATTTGTGGTCACAATAGCAGGGATGATGTTACCGGCCATTTCTGCCGATGTATGTCAATGAAGCGTAAGCCATAGCCTGGGAAATACTACACCTTTGACTTGCCAGCATGTCTTCCGCTCAATGTAATATGCAGCTGAACAGAGATTTGAGGTAGCGGTGACGAAATCGAGTGTGTCGTCATCATCCTTGTCGAATGCGATGGTTTCTTCTCCAGCACGCACACGCAATGCTAATTGGTACTAAACGCTGGGTTTGAACTTTGCAGTGAGATGAGATGAGAGCATACCTTGACACGAAAGGAGCAAGGTGGTCTCGAAGTGTCAGCGCACGCTGATCTTTCAATCCACCATTTCCGTTCAACGACGACAGCTTCATGGCGCCCCCATTAGTGTGACCATTAACCTGCCCCTTCGAGGATGATGCTGTAATTTTAGTGGGTTCTTTTACCACAAAACTGCCACCCAAGATGGCGTCAAAATCGAGGGGTGTCGACTTTTCTCTTGAATGCCACATATCCGCCATGGACAACAGGTTTTTAATATCCGCATCGAAGACCTTGTCTATGCCAGAAACTAAGTAGCACGAGTTGCATCCCCGGATGTGAAACGAACCTTTTCAAACACAGTCTTGGCTGCGTCGGCAGTCGTCTGTTGTGAGTGCAATGCATTGCAAACGGCTTGTAAGCCAAAGCTTCTTTCCGCAAAGCTGCTATCTCTTGCGCTATCCTTAGGTCAGTCGGCGCGATGATCCGGTATAACGAGAGATGCTGACCATTTTCGCCCTGCTTCTCGGCCTCGTCTAATTCAGTACTGCCGTCTTCGTCCTCCCGAATAATTGCCTATCGACAATTACAACAGTCAAGAACGAGTAATTAACCTACTCGGCAACTCATGGAAGGAGATAACTTCTGGCCCAGACGATACGGTGGATAGGCTGTGAAGGCGTGAATTAGATCGTGAAAACAGAGAACGATTTTGGAGCCGGTTTCGGTATGCAGTCGAAACACTCCGTGCAATCCTAATACCGAGATGGTCCGGGTAAAAGGACGAACCTTGAGCAGAGGCTGAACTTGACCGAGATAACCAGCTGTACCCGACTCGACGAGCGGTATAAGTGCCAGCCGCCATGCACATCTTGTTCACGTGTCGGCGCGCGGCTGGGTCACAGCTATTGACAACAGTCACTCAGTGAGAGTGTCACTGATTACCAAAATGTTGGTGTCACGGTCACCGATTTTATTTCCTCGGAGTCCTGGGCCACTGGCAGGCGACGAAAGATTTCGGACCTAACTGTAGCAGATACAAACGAGCTACTTCTGAAGCTCGATGAATTTCGTTCCGGCTTTGATGAAGGTGACGATGATTTGCCTGCTGGCTTCATCAATAAACTCGAAGAGCTGCGTGACAAACTGCAAGACACCAAGGTGACCAAAGGCCGAATGGCCCTCACTGAATCGTTTACAGTGCTAATCAGCCTCTTCTTAGCACACTTCATTCTCCAGGGTGGACCCAATGACCCTCCTTTCATTGAAGATATCGTCTGGACCGCTTTTTCTGATCAGTGAAAAGAGGCAAGCAATCGAAGGCCTTGGGTCAGCCGAGCCCGCAGGGTGTAGTGCGTGACCACGTTGCAACAGTAGTATGTTATGATCTCCGTGTTCGACCACATCATTCATTCGAACTCCAAGACAGAGGCCGGTTGCATCTTGATCAACATACTCTTGTTGAGAGTTGGGTCGACCATGTGTCCGGGTGCCATGACGGTGAACATAATTCCAGAATTCCCTTTCCCTCGAACGATCTTCAAACAAGACCCTGGCAGATATTATTTTAGCGGTGTCGTTGATTTCCTGGTAACTAAACTCCCTGCTCGGTACACTGGTGAGTTATTTTTCTATTGTGTGCTGGAGTGGGTCTGATCTGTTCTTTAGCATACCTTCTAGGTGATCCGACGACGGCATTGGCGAATCCGGAGTTCATCGCTACTCGCCTCATGTCATCGCCAGTATGTATGCCGCGAAGAGCCTGCATATGTATTTTCACTCAAAATGACTTGCATAGACATCTTCTGGGGTCACACACATGAAGACGAACTTTCTGTACGCCGAAAAGACGTACACGAAGCATTCACTTAATCCTACCTTGTAAATATTCTATGCCAACAACGGCACGGTAATAAGACACGGAGTGCCTCCACTCATATGATGGGCGCTCAAGAACGAACTCGTTAAGGCTCGTAAACCCTACATGCATCCTACCACTATGGATCAATGCGGTCATAAACACACTAGACTACAATCGTGGCGTACTTTTCAGGGTCGACGGAGAGGTCTCAGGTCACGTAAAAGATCCAAGACATCCGCGAGGATAGGTCTAGAAGGAACTTCGCAAATGCCTTGTCTTTGTTGTCTGGTTTTCCCTCCGCCTTGCTTTCAAGCATCATCAGCCAAGAGTCATAGTTGGGTCGCTGATTACGGAGGTGAGAGTTGCATCATGGTCGCTGCGATAAACACCATACCCAGTTGGAGCCATTTGCGACTCTTATTCGATCGTTATACCACTCTTCGTTCATCCATGCAGTCGCGAGGCATAATCTGTACAGATGCGTTATGTAAGTGAGGTTCAGTAACATGCACATTTGCTGATGCGGTCATCGTGAAGAAGATCCTCATGCCTGAGACGCACGAGACAAAGTACAACGAACATAACATAACGAATACCTTCTTCATATACATCCAATCATCATCGTGTGTCGCAGATATTATCTCTTCGGGAGCACTATGGAGAGAAACCGGTGTACCCAAACCCTTGATATACGTCGTACAATCACACTTCGTTCTCATAACTTAAATCCATCGTCACCGCCGCTCAGACACGTGGATATGCTGTTGCGTATGCCTCCCCTCCGTAATTTATTTCGTTCCGTTGTCAACTGTATCATTATGTCTCAATGTTGGCCCCGGTCGTCTCCCGGTCATAGTGTACGGTCAGTAGTTTTCGGTGGCTTCGGTTAACTGCAAAATGAACATTTGCACCACCTGTAAGTAACTGGACAGGAAGAGAAACAATAACGGAACGGGGATTTATGGAATTTATGGAAAGGCCTATGAGAGCGATTGAAGAAGAACTTCATCCTGGTCATTGTAACGAGACACTCCTGCTGTTACCCGGTCGGTTGTGCAGCGGCGTACGGGGACCTCGACAGCTTCCGCATCGTCCTCCATCTGAGTGCCACGTTGTTGTACAAGGTTACTAGACTCTACGGAATGATCACGATTGTAAGTAATAGGTGGTTTGATTTGATACAAATACCCACTGGATCGTTTACTGGGATCCTCAGGACACTCTCCAGAGGTGTCTGTCGCGTTAGAGTGCTTGCGCTTACGACTCGCTGCAGGCAACACAATAGGACCGGATAGAATAGCTTCATCTTGCACTTTTTCCCACAATGATTGCGGGAAAAGGTCATACAAATATCAGGGGAGAAATCCGAGGTGGTATCATGAATACAATAGATTCGAATATTCGAACACAAAAATTGAAATACTCACCAAGATTCGGAGATTCCGGCATTGGGGGAGCAGCTCGAGAGTGATGTGATGTGGGATCAGCAGCGGACTGAGAATTTAATGCTGTTACTTTGGTGGACGGATGATCTGCACGGTCCACGGCTGTCAGAGGGGAAATGCAAAGCATCCAGAGCGTAAATCGAGACTCCTACCAGTTTCTTCCTCGTTTTTTTCGCGTTCAACATTGTTGTTGTCACTTCCCTGGTCATTGCCGTTCTCATCAGTTTCTTCATTGCTGAGGCCTATAATGTGGTAAAGGTTAAAAGGATCATCTTCCAATTTGTAGTGTTGCTCACCTGGTTCAACGCGTTCGGACTCCAATGACACGGAGTCGGCTGTGACTCCATCTCCCCGCCTTTGATGATCTTCCGGCTCCTCCATTAGAGCTGCTTCGTCTGCTCGTGGAAGAAGGCGGAATATCCCAGACAGACTTAGTAATCGCTTAGACCCAGTGGTAGTGCTCTTTGTCCCCGAGGAAGAAAAAATAACTTCCAAACGCTCTTTGACCGGAATGTCCATGTCCAAGTCAAACTCAGCGTCAGTATCCGATGTGCGCTGGAGGTACGCGTTCGTGGACATGGCCTGTTGGCGTGCCGCGTCATCAGCCCGAATATTACGATACAATTCTTCAGCAAGAAACCTACCTTTACCAGCTCTTCCATGAGCTTTTGAATTTGAGGGTGCACAACCGGTCGCTCCGTATCGTCCTTCTCTCGTAGAACTGCATTCACTGCCCACGCGGTCGGTGAGTTCTCAATTGCATTGATCACCCTTTGGATTTCCTGCCGCTGGTCGTTTTGCAATGCTTTCATATGAGAAGCTGTGAACTCGTCTTCTAGGTCAAAGCATGTCTCTCTTGCAGCATCAACGTCATACGAAAGCTGATCAGGCCAGACAAACTTTTTTAGCGACTTCTCGACCGGTTTTTGTGTCAGCTGGGTTTGACGGTGGGTCTTCACCGGCTTTGCATGATAGGGTTTTGTCACCTCTTCAATACGAAGTCGAATGAAGGCAGAAGCACTGTCCGGGGAACTGAGAAGTGCACGTCGGTATACGTTGACCATCGCCTGCTCAAGGATACACAGTTGTGCGAGCGTCGTGGCAAATCGATGGCGTGATGATCCAACCTCTTTTCCCCATTCGAACGTATGGTGGTTAATGAGTCCTAATCCCCGGAAGGACTGATGTGTAGCGTCACTCTTCACTTTTGAGGACCGCACCCAAGTCTCGTTCGTGGGGGGTATGGGATTTGTCAGTGTTTTTAACTTTGACCCCCCATTAATGTATGATGTGGCGACCTGCAGCTCTTGCGAAAGTTGCGCAAATTGCTCATCGGTCAATTTGTTGCCCATCTTCCCTTTTTCCTGTCCACGTGCTCGCTCTGCTCCCCTTTCCGCATTGTCAACATCGTGCCGCATTTTGTTGGCTGCAGTGACGTCGTCAGATTGCTCCGAAGAGGGTGCTCTGTTTCCTTCTTCGCTCTTTTTCTTCGACTTCCCAGCAGTCTTGGGATCTGCAAAGTACGCCTGGAGTGCCTTGTTGTCGGCTGGCCGAGTGGGAATATCGGCAACAATCATGTCGGATTCAAGGCGCAAAAGAGCAGGGTATTCATTAAAGAACACGCTCACAATCTTTACCATCATTAGCTTATTTTTACCGGCTTGTCTTTTCCGACTTACCGCATCCAATGCGTTAATGCGTCCCAAAGATATAAATGATGTATGACCCATCACAGCCCTCATCATTTCCGCTGACGCAGAACGTGCGTTCCAGTGGTTTCCGTGGGCCTTAATCATATACACAAACGGGGAAAACCAACTGGAGATCTGATAGGTGAAGCAAGGATTAGACGAGTACATAAAGTGACATAAAGAGCAGACCTCGAGAACAGCTCTCTCAATGGCGCGGAAGTGCTGGACAAGTTGTTCCAGCACACTTCGACTCATAAAGGGGAAGTAGATGTAATGTTCTAGTTCATCCGAGACATCCGAGACATTGAGGATGACAGCGATTTTGGCGGAGCAAGTCCGGAGTGCTACGAGCACGTCGTCAGACAGAGTTGAAGCCAGGCCACCGTCAATGATCCCGTCAACCGTTTCCTTCACTGCATTAGGTAGCACAAACTTGTACGACTCCCATGCAACTGACCATGCAGAACTCTCCGGGTGGGCGAAGACATGGGGTGAGCCAAAATGGTCTTGGAAGGTGTCGTCAATAACCTCGCGAATAGATCGAAGTATGGCAGAGGGAATAGGGGTGGCTTCGGCAAGATTTTCATAGACTTGTTGTACGTTTTCAGGCGTCAGTTTCCTCTTAAGCTTCCTCCAGTCATCCCACGTGAAATTCAGAGTATTGAAGCAGCGCTGGAGTTTCTCTTCCATACGGCGGCAGGTATGACTCAGGATCTGTTCAAATACAGGATCGATTAGCAATTGCGCACTCGAATGAAGTACTAAATGAAGTACAATCGGACAAACACGCACCCCAGCATACGAGGTTTGCATAAGGTTGTGAAATTTAGGAAGTGATAAGAGCTTCGATGGCAGGTAGTGCTCATAGGCGGATGTTAAGAGCTCGACCATCTCGAACCCGTGCTGTTGAGAGAGGATGTCGTAGTGTTTTGCTGCATTGCCTTGATCGAAGTCGAGTTTTGACTGAGCGATGTTGACCCACGTGCGTTGCTCTGCAACTGCCTCTTTGTAGCGTTGCGCCAACCCTTCTTCGCCGGATTCAACATATACAAAGTTGGTTTCGTTACGCGCAAGACGATGAAGAAGTGAATCATCAAGCTTATCTAAGGTGCCAAGGTCTGAATCATGAAAATGGAACAATAAAACTGTACATACCTTCGTCAAAAAGTGTAACGATCCATTCCCCGCCACAAGCCAACAAGTTTGACACAGACAGGAGCTGAGGTTTCAGTCGCTCGTTGTGAGCCCGGACTTCCACGTCGAAGTCATCATCTGCACTGTGATTCTTGATTTTGGATACTTGAATATCTAGCTCTTTCTTTCGCGTTCGCTGGACCTCAATCCAGAGTTTCATCGCTTCAACTCGATGCTGACCACCCGCAGCCTTGACCCCTCCTTGTTCTGCCGCGGCAGCCTGAAACCGTACAATAGGAAGTTCCTCCCGGACGTGTATGGGATCCTTCACGAAGGTATCCTGGACGACGTCCGCCACCTTCACGACGAGTGGAATGGCATGGGCGGGATTGAAACGATCCATCCCGTTGAGTAGGAATGAGTTCCGCATCAGTGCCGCTTTGCTGTTGTTTACTTGCCGATCGTTCCATTTGCGCCAGTGAATTAGATCGAAGTTTTTGACCAAGTCAAAACGACCGTATCCGATGATGGCCGCCTTGATTGCTGTAGTCATCTTCTCATTGAGAAGGACTTTTTCGTCGACCGACCCATTGACTGGGACGGTGCTGGAATCCAGCAGTAACGTGCCCTTAAGTTTTTGTGTTGACTGTCGGGTTCAATACGCAATGGTGCTAGAGAGCAAACAACATCACCGGCGTACTTTCGTCTTTGGTTGTCTCTTTGGAGGCATTTTCCTTGTAAGTGTCAGCGCAATAAAGCCAGAAAGTAACGTTGTGCCGCCCCGGCTGACATTTGTCGGAGCTGCAATTTGATTCTCCGCATTCGGAAAAAGTGTGACCTACACGCCTACACGCCCAAGTCAAGCTGACGTTCTGTGAACGTTGAAGTAATTTGATGTTGGACTGACGTTGAGGGGGGGTGTGAGCGACGTCTTCTGACCTGCGTTTGTCGAGGGAATTATTAAACATGCACACGGTATCCAGGCCTGAATGTACCTTGTTGCTAATGTAGTATATTTCCTAATGGTCAATTGTAGTGTTAGATGGTTATCAAGGGCGAAACGACTGATTTACCTTGGAACTGCTGCACTGGCTACGCGGCGACTAACGTTCCACGGACATCTGTCTTGTCGTGGTGATCCGACCGTGGTAAATACATCTAAATATTATATTTAACGGATGCTTGTGAGACATAGGTTAGCATGAACTCGACACAATTAAAAATTTAATTCGGTTATGTGAGCGAGGATGTCCATCCTGCATCATGTCAATACTCAAGCACAGTGAGCTTGTGTGAGTGACATATGATAGGTCGAATGGAAATGAAGTGCAAGCAGAAACACTGAACCAGCGTGGCTGACAATACCAATAGTACGATCTATCATATGCCTGATGCTTGTCCGGGCGCATGTTCTCAGATTGCCAGCTTTGGCAACTACCCAGTGTGGCTCGAATGATTAATAGTACAACGTATCATATGCCTGATGCTTGTCAGAGTGTATACTCTCGGGTTGCCAGCTTTTTCACCTCACAGTGCTCAAGAGTGTTAAAACGGAAATGTTTCATATGCATGATGCGGCGGGGTACTGATGACAGTGTGTGAATAGTGTAGTACTAATAGATGAGATGTCAAGACTCGAGAGTAGAAGGGAGCGGGAATAGAGACGACGTATCGACAGCATGCGATTAGGTGACGACGACAATGACATATCCACAGTACTTGATTAGATGGCGATAAGAGAGGGAGGGGATAAGGAAGGACTCAGAGGAACAAACCACATTAACGAATGGGAGGGGAGATGTTACAGCTGCAACAATAAGGAATGGTGGAAGGGACGGATGCTACAACCACGCAAGATCCCGGTGGATAGCTTTCTGCCACTCGGGAGCGCTTCTCCCATCCGATGGATGTAAAGATGCTGAGCGGCCCTCGGTGGGCGGGAATTTTGCAAAGTCTACCTGGAGCGAGTCAGTGAAGTACCTATTGAACAGTTAGTTGTAAAAAAAACATTATGATCAGTATGTGGACTTACAATTCCCAAGCTTGCTTCCGATCTTCGCTGGGCTTCTTGCGGACTTCTTCACGCATTTCATCAAGGAGCTGGTCGATAAATTCCCAGAACTGGTTGCTAGACCAGATCCGGGTCTCGTCACTAGCAGACTCAGCACTGTTGTCGTTAGCGTCCTCTTGAGTGTCCGGCACAGCAACTTTCTTGACTAGGGATTCTCCCACAATGGTGCAGAAAAGCAAGTAGTTTTGCCGCTGAAAAACATTAGCAGCAGGTAAGTAGGATCCACATTGCTTACTAAAAATGCGAACCGTCCCCATTGCGCCAATGTAACATCAACAAACTCGCGCCCAGCAAGAGACTTTGCAAGGTCAGACACATGGTGCTTCTTTGAGATGCTGACTGTGATCTTTGACGGTGAGGGTACAGCTAGTTTATAGATAAATTACGAAAATCCCATACCTTTGTCTTGATCTGAGATCGTTGCTTGGTCAAGACGTCCTTCATGAGAGTGTCGATGTGGATCGACATTCGGGCATCCTCTATCGCCAAAGGTGAGATGTTGAACACGGAAAGGTTGTTCTTGATGAAGCGCTAAAGTAGGTTGGAAGGAAGTCAGTATATTGAATAGAGCGGCAGTTACTAGTACAAACCCAAACTCGATCATTGATACCATTCAAGTAGCGTGAAATGTTTGCAGACAGAAGCGCTGTCCGGAGCCGATCCTGGAGGACATCCTGCACGTGCAGAGGGAAGTTTTTTTTTACTTAATAAAAATATGATTACCTTGAAAGCGTCCGACTTGATAAAGGAATGGACTTCATCTTTGATCCGTGCTTGCTCCAGCGAAAGGTGTTTCCCGAAGATAGTGATGAGCATCTCGGGTACGTTGAGCTGGGCACTCCATCAGTATATGTGGCTGACAGAGATGAGAAGTGTTTACCTCGGCAAAAGCAGTGAGCGCGTCCTCCGCTAGCTCGAAGTCCTTGCACACCTGGGCAGCACAGCGGCGTTTCCACCTCTGTTCAGATTCCTGCCGAAGAGCATCTTCAGCAGAGTCGGAACGCTCTCGCCGTCGTTGACCAGGGGGCGGGGGCTCGAGCTCACAATCTGGGTTGCTGAGCAGAATAAAAAGTCGTTCGGAGTCCTCGAGCTGAACGCTGGCGTCGTCGCCATTGCCATCGCCCGTGGAAGTAGGCACTGACCCTTCAAGGTCGTCGCTAGACCTTTGGGCATGCTCAAGTCTGAATCGTGCGAGGAGACTCATACTGAGATGCTGAATGGATGGTGAAGGGTGAGGTTGCAGTCATGACAGTGTTGGTTTTTATCACGGTGTTGAAACATTACATACAAGGAAGCGAATGTCACACGATGCGGTGAAATACTCATTGCATGACATGTAACAGTACAACACCTATTGACGTCTGCTGCTGAAATGGGGATGATTCTGATGGAACATCCAAGTTATGCGACTACCGAAGGCTTGTCCCACTATATGACGCTTCGGCCTGAGGTAAAGTTTCATAAGATGCAATGTGTCCGGGATGGGTCCGAGTTGTCTGATGCTGTGGCAAAGGGAGGCGAGGGTCATGCAGAACATGAGGCTGGTGAGGCTGGCCAAAGCTAGTCCCAACATAGGGTGCTTGAGGTGAAACTTGAAGTCCATATGGCGGAGCATATGGAGGGTGCATCGAATAGGTCTGAATTGCTTGATGTGGCGGCAAAGGGGGCCAGGGACCCTCGTGTGGAGTATGAGGCCTGTGAGGCTGGCTGAAGCTAGTCCCAGCATAGGACGCTTGAGGTGGAAGTCCGTATTGCCAAGTGTACGCAGGGTGCATCACATAAGTCTGACTTGGAATTGCTTGATGCGGCGGCAAAGGGGAGTAGGGATTGTGCGGTACAGAAATGCGTGGCTGGTGCCGCTGGTCGTTACTTGGATGAGTGATGAATGTAGGTGGTGCCTGGACGTGGTCGGACAAGACCAAACTTGAAGGCCCAGGATTGGATGAGGCTGTGTGAGGCTGAACCGGCTGTGCGTTGGTTGGGATAGTCTTTCCCTTGCCCTTTCGTTGTGTCTTCTGACCTTTCTCAAATAGACTCACATGCTCAGCTGACGATGGTTCGTTGCAATTTGCCCCACTTGACTGCTCCTTGTCCTTCTTTGATCGAAGGGCCTGTGCAGCATGCACATGTAAGACAGTGTGATCCGAGATCAACGGTGCGTATATTTCGTCATAGAGGACGGAGGGGATGGCGGCCTTAATCCATCGGTAATTGTGTATTGAAGATGTGTTGACAACATATGCATTCGTGCATGCATGCTCAACAAGGTCCCTGGTCCGTGACGTGAGCAAGCATTCTTGTTTTTCACGTATTGTAGAGGTAGAATGACAGCCGGACGCCGCACAATCGTGTTGGACGTTGACTGTACAGATAACGTCCTAACCGGAACCTTCAAAAAACGGATATGACATGTGGCACTGGCGAAAACTTACAAGAGGCGAAATAACCTTCTTCTGTTCCGGCATTGGATATTTGATGCATGGGACACGCAGCTGAGGATGTAATTTGGGAAGAAATTCGAGAAGGCTGACTGCAACGTGTGTAGCCTGGCATTGCCCGACAGGAACCAGGACTTCTCTGACGCATCCGATTCGATATTCGTTGCCATACTCTATAATGACATAGGTTCCTACCCCCGTTTTGTCACCCTGTGCAGCTACAAAAGATGTGGCCAAGCTGTAGAGCCGAGCTGCTCGCTGAGGTGCCAGTGTTGCTGACTCCATGCCGCATCTAGCAGCTTCCGTTTTGTCCCAACTGATCGAGCGAACAACTTCTGCGTGGGTTGGTAGCTGTGCCGCGCCTGTTCGTAAAGGATGAATAGGATGTTGGTCTAAAAGCCTGGCGAGATACTCACCAACTTTGGGGGATTCCATGCTGGGGAAACCCAGTAAGCGGCGTTGGTGAGGGTGGGCGTTGAAGTATTCAACCACACCTGGTCCTGCCTTAACCCATTTCTGAGCGGTGGGGTCGTGCCATGTCCCTCCAGACACAACATGCTTCACATTGTCTTGCTCGGCAAAAAGGTGACACGCATCACGGCTCGGTGCTTGGCGGTTACTGTACACTGATGACAAACGATAAACACCGTTGAACGATTCGTACCGCTCGGTTGAAAAGAGGATTGCTGGCCCAAAACGTCGGATGAACATAGGGAAGTGGACAAGGAAATGAAACTTTGGTTTTGTCAACAAAATGCTCGGCGCACACTGTGCACTGATAGTGAGCAAGTCATCGATGACGTGTGACAGGGTGGCCTAATGGGTCACAATCAAATAATGGATACGAATAAGTGTTTGGCAAGAGGTACTCACAAGATAAGCTTCCGTGTCCTCGATTGACGTGTGCCAGAGAAGAACGACCAGTTTTCCAATGAGCGACCATCCTTGAAGGACTTTCTCAGGAACAAGATCATATATAAGGTACGGCATGACTTGTGCGAGGCCCTTCATATGCTTCCCAATGAGCCCGCCCTTATATCTAGTAATGTAGTCAGCATGGAGTGACGGAGCATTCAAACCTTCCTGATTAATAGACGCTAGACGAGTTCGGAACACTCCAAGGTGCCGGTCTTTCTCGAGGATATATGCAGTTTGTCCCCAAAAGTATTTGACGATACCGAGAAGTATGGTGTGAAGGATTTCGGTTGGAGTGTCTTTATGAATGTTGACTCCAGGCATCGAAAGGAGGGGATTGATGCGGTCGTCGAGCGACTGACCTCCTAGGAGTAGCTCCAATTCGCTGTTTAAGCGTGCCATGACCTCAGCCTCTGGCAGTCTGGGCCTTTCGGCAGTTTTCTTGCGCAGCTCCTTACCAAGCGTGAGAAGCTGGTCCACGATTGCGGTGGTCGCACTGTCCTTAATGCCAGATTGGCTGACAGCATTCTTCACCTTTTCCGTACCGCCAGAGAGCATCGAAAGCTCAATCTGCTTTTTGATTTCGGCACGAGTGCCTTCGGGGGTATGCAAATTACCACACTGAACAATTGTAATTAGTCTATGTAATGCCACGAAGTTCTGCATACCTTAAAAATGTCACTGTATCCTTCATCAGATTTCTTCTCCGCATTCGTGCCACCAACCGTGCAAGTACGGCATAGGTAATTGCACTTTAACCCGCCATGGCTGCACTCCTCGGCCTGCATAGGGTTGTCGCCCGCGTAGATCAGTTTGTACAGGATCAACATGACCTCTTCTTTATGCTTGACATCAAATGCTATAATGGGGTTGTTGGCCGCTTTTCTGGTATGTGAGTGAGTACAGAAATGTCGACAAATCAATGTGGAAAACATACTGGATCGAGTCTTTGACACCCTGCAGTAGCTCCATGGGAGTAGCATGAGGTGAACCCGTTGTAAACTTGATCGTAAATTCTTGCTCGAGCAGCTGTCGTGGCAATAACCCATTCGACATGTAGACTACATGATGCTTGTTCCATTGTTTCGAGACATTCCCTGACACGTCATCCATGAATACAATCAGAGGTACAGTATAGACCATTCGTCCACCCGACTTTGCCCAGAGCGGATTTGGCATGAGATTGGAGAGTGTTGCCGAGGACGCTACAGAACCATTAGATACTTTCCACTTTTGAACGGCAAACTTGAACAAACCTGTGAATCGAATCCCGGATTCTCCCGCTTGGTGCTGGAGGTCCTCAAATGTTCTGATAAATGTTGAAACCTGGACGATGATCATGTCCAGATCAACAGTGTACCCCTCCTGTAACAAATGAGAAATATTGGTCAATGAGTACTATTCTCGGCACCATTCGTAGCAGAAACAAACCGCAGTCTTTGAAGCCTTGTGTCCCAGAGCAAGGATGGTCGGCTCAGAAGATCCTTCCATTCTTGCTTGGAAGAATTTCTTTGGTATGAAGAATTCACCCATAGATTGTTGGAGTAATTCATTGACGAAATAGATACCGCAGTCAACGCGAACACATGGAGGTGCAAGAGTATCTGGAAGGTTGTCAAGCATCTTCATTCCGTGGTGCACCTGTGACATGCGGCCCTGTCTGTCTTCAGGGTATTCTTGCATCGCAAATCGAGTAAGTGGGTTCGCAAAATCCTACAACAGCCAGAGCTGAATAATAGCCTGAATAAATCTATTTTGCTTACCATGGCTATGGCTTTGCTTAAAACGTTGAGGTAGAATACATTGCCTGATGCTGTCGTCATCTTCTCCGTGGGTGTCCCAAGGAGCCCCATAAAACGCTCTTGTGCTTTTTTCATAGCATACATTGATGGTACCTCAGGTGCGCCAAGGTCCTTTGCCCATGTGAGTACCGCTGCTTTCTGCGCCTGCGAGAACCTAAGGCGGGGAGAACTGAAGAGAAGGTGGGTTAAGAATTCCTATAGAATCGTCAATGAGAACCATAATGGTAGCCCAGATGAACCTACCGGTTTTGACTTCCAAGGGTATAATGGCTGGTCCGGGGAGACATGCGTGGCCACTCTGGACTTAGCAGGTCGTGAAGCTTGAGTTCGGAGAGCTATCTGCCGTTTGAGAGAGGAATGAAGGGAGATTCGAAAAGAAATACGAACCTTCGACATCTATGCCATGGTCTTCGAAATCGGGGGGAATAAGATCAATGTCGTCAAAGTCCTCGAGTCCTAATTCTTCTTCAAGTGGTGGCAGTATGGTAGGAAATATAGATTCGCCGTTTTCAATCATCTGTCGTATCTCATCGAAGTAATCATCGACGTGTACAGTACATTCGGCTTCGAATTCATCCCAAGCTTGGCCAAATGGTACCTCTGGGCTTCCGCTGTTGGCATCGAATGGAGGAGGGAATGGGAGACCATCCGGAATCATTGCAAATATATCTGAGGCAGGCGTCTCCACTGGCAGTGAAAACGCCGACTGACAGCATTTGAGAGTCCCAACTTTCAGTGGTATGTCCTGCTCCTTCTGCTTGATTGCCTCTCGAAGATTCCTCTGATGCTTCCTTGACTGGACATGGTCTGTGACATGCCAATGACATATAACAGGTTTCTTGCATCCGCGACTGGGGCAGACTTTGCATATGACATATTGCGAGTCGATGGTAGTGAAGACTGTAGCGGAGGGGGTCAAACTCAAAGGACATTGGCCACGGTTTCCCTTACCATCTGGGTCGAGAGGAGGTCTTGGTCTTCGAGTCGAAGACCTAGCCATCGATTATCAGGACTGTGATTATAGCAGTTATCAAAAATAGTATACGAGTGAGAAAAAAAAGGTAATCACGACGCATGAGCACTGGCATGCCCAATCGACACATCAGCGCTCAGTGACGATCTCAAGGACATGATCATACCAGTAAGTCTTCCCATCACTCCCATCTCACCATCACCTAGACACGCCATGTAGCGCGCGCTGTGTCTCAACCCACAACGAGAACGCTGCCTCTCGTCCAATCACCCGCTCAAAATCCCCTTCCAAAGGTCCGCCCATGGCCACCTCTCAGTCCACCGCTGCTAGCCGCACTACCGCTCCCACAGCTGCCTCCAGAGCAAAGACCAACGAGAACGACGTGGACGCCGCGACACAGGGCAAGCGCAAGCGTGACGCGCTCACCCAGGTACCAAAGAATGCCAACAAGCCCAAGGCTGCGCTTGCCCCAAAGGACATTAAGGCTAAAGGCAATGATCTCCCTTCTGCCAAGGCCAAGTTCGATGGCATCATGATCAAATCAAGACCCCCGTCCACCGGCAATCGTCAACCCTTGTCCATCGTCGCCGCAACTCGGCGGACTTCCAAGGCTACCGCACCCCAGTCCAAGGTGCGCCCACTAGCGGACATCAAAGAGGACGCCAAGCCACCTCCTGTCCACACCAATAATGCCATGGCCATCGATGCTGTCCCCTCCATGCCCCTCACGAGAGCGAAGAGTACCTTCCGCCCTTCCGCCGTAGCCCCGTCCCATGTCATCAAACAAGAGGTCCAGCGAGCAGACCTTTCCAAGCGAACACCGTCCCATCTGAACGTCAAAACCGACACTTGCGAGCAAGATGGCAGTCGTGTCTTCAAGAAATGAAGAACTTCGTCCGACGTACCCAACGACGCAAGACTATTCGAAGAGCAAGAGGATCGCGTGACCCAGGCGGCAGTCTCATTCGATGCTGGAATCGACAGTGAGCCAGAAGCTGATCCTAACAGCGATTGGGACGACCTTGACGCTGAAGACAGCGATGACTCTTTAATGGTTAGCAAACGAGATCCTCGACTGCATGAGAGGTGTCGAGGTATGTCTCAGCCACATAGACTGTCCACAGCCAATTCAATTCACCTAATCCCCTTCCACAGCTCGCTATGCTCCCTAACCCCAATTACATGCCGAGCCAAAAAGAACTCGCATGGTCAATGCGCGGCATTCTCCTCGACTGGCTTGTACAGGTTCACGTCCGCTTCCATCTCCCTGAAACATTTTTTGTGTGTGTTAATATCATTGACCGCTTCCTGTCGGCACGCGTAGTGTTGCTCGCCAAACTCCAGCTAGCTGGCATTACGTGTCTGTTCGTGCTACCGGGGTAGAGGAAATAGTCGCACCTTTGGTTTCCCACTTCCTTCACTGTGCCGACTCCTTGTACACCGAATCCGAAATCTTACTTGCGGAGCGCTACATGTTGAAGACAATCGAGTGGAATATGTCGTACCCGAATTCGATGCACTTTCTTCGTCGTATCAGCAAGGCCGAAGACTATGATGTCAAAGCGCGAACCATCAGCAAGTACCTCCTGGAAGTCGGGGCCCTTGAATGGCGGCTATTCCCCACTCCTCCGTCCTTGATGGCGGCCGCTTCGATCTGGCTAGCTCGACTGATTCTCGGTAATTACAAATGGGTGGGTACACTTGTAGATCAAATATTGTCTGATTCTTCTTACAAAGTCTATGAACTTGGCACACTATTCCTCCTACGCCGAGAGCTCTTTACTCCCCACCGCAAACTTGATGTTGAACTACATACTAAAACCCATACGACACGAGTCGTTTCACAGAAAGTACGCCAGAAAACGCTTTTGAAGGTAAGCGTATGCGATGTCATCTCTGGTATTCAACTTACATCACCCGCAGGTAAGCATCTGGGTGCGCGAGTGGGTGCTCGAGCGATGGGAGGAAAGCACGCAAGTGTCCCCGAAAGATGATCTCCCCAAGCTGAGGGCTTTATGTCGGGCAGAAAGTCGGCGCCTGGATGTCATGACTGAGAACGGCGAAGTCCAGGATGAATCATAACTCCAGGCCGCGATCATTCCTCTCACACTTTCTCTTCCTTGCGACAATCTAGAAAATTATTCCATCACATATCCACGGACACCCTACATCCGACACATCCTATTATCCCATCATCATGACCCCGGATTATCTGTTTATTGTGCAACCAAGAATATCCTCGTCGTCGCTTGTTATGTCCGAGTCCAATTGGCCTATGCCCACCTCCATGCAAGCTATCCGTTGATGGCGACTCAGTTGATCGTCACACACCCGACCTTGCGGCGCAATATTGCTATCGTTCGGGGTCTATTTGCTGCGTTGCTATCGATCTCTGCATAAATCAGTTTCGTCGCCATCGATCTTTGTCAAGCGCCCGCGTTGTCCCTTGCGATCGTGTCGTCGTTCGTTATGTTGTTTTTACGCTCACTGGCGGATGGCAACCCAATTTCCGCAATACCTAACCTGATTCAGCTTGACATGTTTTATGGTTTCTTCTTTCTTGCATATCCACCCACATCCTTCTGACCCCCTTGGAGTCTTCTTTGTTCATGGTCACACTCAGTACGTTGCGAGGCTCAACATGGATTCTTTTATCTTGTGGTTCTTTGCGACATAGGTCTTTGACGAGGTGTATCTTTAGCAAACTGAATAATTATCCTGATGCAATGTCTCGTGTACCACATTCGTGGTCCTGTGGCTATTGGCTTGGTTGAGCTTGTCGAGGCAGGTTTTTTAGGTCTCCACAGCCGCGCCTTTTGTCCCGACCTTCTCGACATGATTCTGTGCAGCCAGATCATGGAGGACCCGTCTTCAGACATCCGAACAGCGTGCTGATCTTGTCACATGACCTCGAACTTTTAAGCACTGACTGCAACCTTCTCCGCCATGCTGAAACCACCTGTTATTTCGCTGCCATGATGTCGACCACTGTCGAAATTAGAACTTCTCTTGGACCGAACGGATTCACTACCCTCAATACTCTCGAGCTGTCTGTTCAATTTCATGGCCCCATTTTTCACAATACCGCACCAGAAAAAATTGTAAGTCTTTCTGCGTATTGTCTGACCCAGTAACTGATTAACATTCTTGCCCAGCCGGTGCAAGTCTCCGTTTCCCTCTGTGATCAGTGGTCCGGGCAACCTTTACTCCCCGTTATACGTGATATGTCCAGCAAGTCCTTAAGTCCGGTGTGTTCCACATCCCTGGCTGTGTTACAAGTACTTATTTACTACTAGGCCATGTTTCCCTTCCTCCCGCTCTCGTCTCAGTTTGAGCCCACCAATACGTTCCAGTGGGCGCAGCTGGCAAATCAAATTGAAGAACGCTTAGTAACAGATCCCCATCTCGAATCCAAGCACCCGGACTGCTACCGCTTGACGCGAGAGCTCTTCTGGATGGCGTTCATTGCTGCTCACCCTGAATTTCCCCAGGGCAGGTGGTCTCGTTGGAATCCAGTGATTGCAATGGAAGGCGAATTTATGTCACATTGGATGTTGAAAGGTGGATATAGTGGACTGTCAGATACACCTCCCCGTCTGATTATCTGGGAGCAGTTCAGAAGCATTTCTAACACAATGTTGATACCTTCCGCCCAGTAATTCTGTTGTATTATTGTACATGTAACTCCCTCTGAGTCGACCAATCAATGTCTTTGAACCCCCCTACCAGTTCGGTCGTGCTGGGCCCGTCTTCCCCCACACCCATAGATGCGAGCTACTTTGTATCTTCTGTCCATCCTATATAATTCTATAATTCTATTCTTGTCGTAGTTCTGCTCACTTGCCACCAAAATCACACCTCTCACCGAAGAACATTTGCAATAACATTTTGTGAGCCCACCCCTAATGCCCGATGAACGTACTGCGTGACCACAGTACTATGTATCGTCACATCTGTCTGTCGGATGTCCAGGTCCGGGCAGCTCACATTTGTCAGCAATGTGTCGTGGGAGGACTCACAAATGTTTTGCTGACATCCAAGTCAACATATCATATGGGCGTTCGTTCCTTGACCTTCTCCAAACAAAATAAATTTTGTTTGTCGCCCGTTAACAGGTTGTTTCCCGGATCGTTTTCCAATATCTGGCTAGTGTTCAAGGCACAATGCCACGCAAACGCACACTCCTCAACATATTGTGCACACCGTGTGATTTGTTTGGAGCATGTAGTGACAATGTCCGTAGAGCCTCTAATGTACACTCCATTCACTTTTTCAGAGAAACGTCACTGATTTGAGAGCGTCACTTGGGCGTGTAAATGAGGGTTTCACGTAGCGAGCGATTGAGAGCCTGTATGGAAACCAACGGTAACTGTGGGTGGAGTCACGTGAACCTTTGGCGATTTGGCATGGAACCGGCTCTAGCTTTCGGAGCTTGAATGCTACTTACCTCTGAACCTTGAAATTTGTCCAATGCTGAGTTCAGCGTCCATTGATCCTTATCCTGGGGCCACTATCCATCTGCATCATCATATCTTGAAGACTTTCTTCGAGCTCATCACAAGCCTTGGCCACTACAGTGTTGATCTGATGACTGATCAGGTCAGTACTATAACGTCTGCCAG
>JBBPNA010000467.1:0-20712 GCA_038090555.1 Boletus subcaerulescens | reverse complement strand
GTTGTTCTGCACATCTAGGGATCAATGAATTGTCAGGCGTTGCCACCTTGCTGTACAATCTAAAACCAGGTCGAGAACCACTCACAAAAATCACGAACCTGGATATAATTGTACTGGTCAGACTCTGAGGCGGTCTTACCACCGTTCGTGTTCAGAGTCACGATACTAGGAATGGCATTGCGGTGTCTGTCAAATTCGTGCATAGGACAGAGGGCATACCCACACCTGTCCTTGGCGGAGGCTGTGACGGTCCTTCGAGGCCTCACAGAGCTTGAGTCGGGATGTCACGGGCGTAGCTCGAAGTCAACAATTAAAGCGGAAGGAGACAAGGTTGAACGTAACTTGTGCAATCGTGAGAGTCGTCAAAGCCGTAGATAAGAGGTGGCTAGTCGTGAGGGATAGAGCATTGAATGCTAGTAGGCTGAGGACGGAGTCAGACGATGAAGAAAATGGTACGATATCAAAGGGTGTTACCGTGTTAGTAACTACTGTGGTGTTCATTATGGTGACCGCAGCCTAGACTTTCCCCGTCACAGAGGCTTTGATCGGCTTCTATGTTGCTGAGAACGTTCGCTGAGGCGAAGGACAACTGCGCATTCAACAGTCACCCGTCGGAAGCTAAGAAAAGTTCTCCATTTTACCCAGATCCGACCGTGCTGTAGATAATAATGCGCGAGGTGCTAGGACGCCCCTGCAGCCGCGGTTCGCGCGCAAAGCAGGGAGAAATCAGTACCACCGGTTCTGGGTCAAACTGACTCGACGCGTACCTTGAATTTAAACTCCATATCTTGCATGTTCAGTAGGGGTCCTTGAGAGGATGATCGGAGCTTACACAGGACGGTGGATCGACGATAATGGACTCGAAAGCACAGGAGACCACTGACAGGCAGCTTGACTCGGGAACCACTAGGCAACCTTTTGAACGTTCTGGAAGACAAACCTTGCCGCTGTCAGCCAAAAATGGGCTCTAGGGAGGTCAAATGGGGAAACAGCACGAATAGATTTGACAAGCATTCAGAACAGCTGCTCCAAGTGGCGTATAAACTGATCTAACAGTCATCATACTTGCAAACCCTTTGCCCAGGGTACCTGTGGGCATGGCACTGAGGGGGCATCCTTGCTGTCAATACAGATCCCGGATGACTAGGCTTCGGAGTCACCTCGTGCCAATATCGACTCGATGTAATGAATTCATCGAACGGCGCTAAAGTGGCGCAAAATAGACCTCATGGTATGCACGCACTCCTGTAACCCGACAGATGGGAGAAACATCATACAGATGACAGAAACAACGCACACTTCCTTTCAAGAAACCTGTGTGGGTGACATCATCGCGTCCGTTGTGATATGCCATACAAATCGACCACTGCCACGACTTTTCGAGAACAACAAGTCACATAATGATCCACTGGCACGCCGCCACTGCCAACATCTGCGGAAAACATGAACCGGCCCACGTTACCACTGAACTGGCGCAACAAATCCATTGAAAGTATTGAGCGTAGCGCCTGGATACCTACAGTAGTTGGTGATAGACGCTGCGGCGCAGAAGATCGAAACCAACTACCGGACCCGGTGTCGTGGAGAGTTTAGGCGTCTTCACTATCAGTACGAGGAAACGTAGAGCGCTCACACCAACAGGACACAGGACAGGGCGCGCTAATAAGAGATGCTTCTACATCAGAAGATCAAACTCGTATCAATTGAGACACCAACGGACGGTACATGTCGGGCGGTTCCAACGTCATCATTTACGACGCACTACAGGAGTCCAAGGTTGTGGCTCGTCCGGACCTTTCTTCACCTCTGCCCAGGGATCACGAACAGGGGTTGGCGGAGCACTGTCTGAACGTGTCTGAACGGGTGGCTCAGTCCGTGTTTGTTCTGGCGCCTCTCCCGAGCGCAGTTCAGGTACTGGGGGATGGCTGCCCGGAGGCTGGGCCATGCGTTCACGCTCTTCCTTGTCGCGCGCTTCCAATATCGCGGCGTTCATTTGTACGCGATGTTGGCGTTCTAGATCCGCTTTCAATTCCTGTAGAGCTCAAACGCGACCGTAGATGAACGCAGGAAAGGGGGAAGGGGACAGGAAAAAAAGTCGGACAATGTGTCAAGGGGCGAAATGAAAATAGAGACGTCAACAACAATAGGCGGTTTCCTGACGACGATGGTAACGTACCTCGATACTCGGCGGGTCTGACCGTGTATGTGTAAGCCATGCATTCCATTGCACTGCACAAAGCATTAGCACAAGGTACAAGGCGATTCGGACAGAACGCCTGGAAAATAATGAAGGAAAAAAATGGAATCATCGTACCTGAAAGTCTTTTCCCGCTGGCTATGTAGGTCCACATGTCATCCTTGCGTCCGTATTGAACGATTCGTTTTGTGTGACCTGATTTTTTAAATTTCAATGTGGGGAATGGTCAGCATGTCATATGGCGTCAGGATGAGGATTGGAACGCGCCATTGTTGGCACTGGGATATTCGTAATATCTGTTCCCTGCGAGATATTCTCGTTAACCTCTGGTATAGTAGTGAAATCCCTCAGCATTCGGTAGGTAGGTATGCACCTTCCAAGTCTCGACCGATGAGGTACGTCTGGTAAGCCCAGGTCAGGACAGTGCCTCAAGCTTCAAAGGTGTCAGTGCGTCGCAGACTGAGGCTATACTCACAGGCTTCATGAAGCGTTGTAACACCCGCCTAAAAACTGACGACATCCGGGACTCAACTCTTGCAGGACTCCGAGGGCTGTGCGGCAACACGGAACAATTCGACAATGTTTGGCGCAGTGCGGGCTTCCGAAAAAGGCAACACCGTCTGGTCTCGTCGGTTCTCGTCGGCCTCAAAAATTCGGGCAGTGACGGAGTGTCTTTGTGACCGAAGATCGGTCAAGTAACAGCTACTACATTGTATTCACTCTCAGAAGTCGCCCAGACCTTCGTCGTCCAGATCACCCTCCTGGATTTCTTTCGCAAGCTCCTTTTCACGCTCACGAGCACCTTCCGCTGCCGCAAGTTCCTTCCGGTGGGCATTCAGAGGGAAACGCATAGCCTACAAGAAATGAAAGATTTGAGCGCACAACTCTCGTGATCATCCGGGGCCCGAGTAGATGCTGACAAAAAAAAAAAACAGAAGCACTGCTCACCTTGACACTCTGATTATGCAGCTCAAGACAATACCCGATACGTCGGCCGAACACTTCGCTGACTTCCGGACCGTACCCATTCTTCCTTCCTTCACATTCCATCCAACCTTTCTCATGGACGATTCGACCCTCAATGACACCGTCTCGGATAGCTTTACCGACGATGTACTCTGCGTCCTCTTCCGAATCCAGATGAAGCTTGAGGCAAATATCGCGCAACGAAATGCGTGAATAGGACAGCGAAAGTCGCCGAATACCGGTCTTGATGACATTCTGCCGCAGCCGAACAATTAACGTGTACATCTTGTCGGCCTCAAGCTGTGAGGCATGCTTGTTCAGGGTCGCCTGAAACTCGGAAAGAGATCCAGTCCGAACAGCTATGTATAACATCATAACTGATGAGCTATGCTCGCATCAGAAGTAAGCCAAAGGACAGACCTTTTACGATGTCAAAATAGGCCTGGAGCGCTTTCTGAAGCACAGGATGTCTAAAGGTGCTGCGATCAGGAATATCCCCCATAAGCAATTCTACCACAACGAAAAGTTTGTGCACTGCTTGATAGAAACCCGGCGCGACCTTCGCTGGCGGAGCTCGCCTAATTGCTTGTTGGAGATTCGTGTGAGCCGCGGAATAATTCAATTGTACGGCCTTGATGCGCCCCAAGTAATAGTGATAACGAGCAAGCTGTGGGTTACTAGCCGAAGCTGGGAATGTGGTTTTCGAGACCAGTTTGTCCGCTTGATCGTACAAGTTGTAATGGAGATAACTCCGTAGCAATCGGTTGATCAGAGATGCTTGGGTGTCGTCATCATGGCGTAACGCTGCAGTACGCTGCGCGGCAAGGAGCATTCTAGAAAACAGGAAAATTTATCCATCAGAAACACAGGAGAAAGATGACAAAAGGGACCCACGGTCGTGCATCCGCCAGTTCTCCGCCAAGTTCATAAGATCTCTCGAGAGCAAACCAAATCTTGGCCGCAATGGGATCCATGCTCCGGCGATTGAGCTGCTGTATCTTGTCGACCGTCTCCTTGGACAACTCGACTGATTTGGCATAGTTGTCTTTGGAGGTGTGAAGATGATGGATGAGCAAGAGGCGGAGATAAATTTCCACTTCCGGAACTGGATCGGAAGTAGGTTTGGGAGATGGGGTCGACGCTACGGGACCGTTGGGTTGTGCTGCAGCATCAACATCCATGGATTGGTCCGCAGGTGGTGCAGCGGGTAGCCAGGATAGGAGCGATGTCTTCACCGCAGAGTCTGTATACACACATTCACGCGGACGTCGTCAATGTGTAAACGAACGCGTGCATACCTGACGGATAGTTTTCCTCGATTGCATCGCGGATGATCTTGTTATCTAGTCGCTTTCGCAAGGCAGTGAGCGAACGCAATACGCGATGGGTGAACCGTGGCTCTAGGTCGCCGACGGCACGCTCGATGAGTGCGATGTTAGACTTGATCTCGGCGGTGGGCGTTGGAGGGACTGGCTTCTCTTCTACTTTCTTTGATGCATCTGTTTTGTCGCCCTTCTTGTCCTTTTCCTCAACCTTTTTGTCTTTGCTTGTCGTCGGAGAGGTGGACATAGCGAGAGACTGTAGCTTGGACTGGCACTGACGCAACACTGACGCGTCTGCTTTCTAGTGACACAGCCACATGTCAGTCAAGTTACGTCAGCACGAAATACAAGGTCAAAGATACAAAACAACAAACGAGTCCTCATCGTCGATAAGTTAGTTTACGTCTTAAATATCCTAAGTAGTCTACCCTCCGTGACAATCCGCGTACGGCACAACGGGCACTCTCTAGAGCTTGCTAGAACAAGATCAGAGCATGCACGACATAGGGCGAGGTGGCTACGAAGAAACAAGTCAGCCTGGAAATGTAACAAAAGTGCAAGGACGCACCCGCAGTCAATGATGGCGATGCACGCATCTTCGTCCTGGCAGACAACACATAAACCGGAGCGTTCTGCGTTGGTTAGGTTTGGATGGAGCCGTGGTTTGGACTTTGAAGCCTGATGTAACGGGGACGAAGAAGAGCTTGGAGGAGATGTAGACAGTTGTGGAGTAGTGGGCCGTGAAGATGGCAGACCAGAGTCCATCAAAGGCACGGAGAGGTGCTCTTCGTGCGCCATCTCAGAATCGCCTGCAGCATGACGATGTGTAACCCTGTCATGATGGTTGTTCCCCAGTCCGTGCTCGTGTGCTACATCCGGACGCGTTTCCGACTCAGGGTCCACCATCTCCACGAGATCTTGCTCCTCTCCACTAGGCTCTCCGCTGCCCTCCATATCGTCTTCATTATCAAAATCCACATCCTCAAGGGCCTCATCGTCTTTCCTCTTCTCCTCCTCTACTAAAGCCCACACACGCTCCACCAGTTCTTCCTTCTCTACGACACCCAGAGGAACCCTCACCCGGGCTTCCCAGAGAATCTGTTTCAATGTACCAATTGATAGTGCAGAGATAGACGAACGTGGGAGCGTGACGAGAGTCGACATCGGAGGAGGTGGCAGAGGTGGTGCAGTCTGCGAGTGTGATGGTGCATGAGTGGTGCTAGTGGTCTGTGGGGTAGGCTGTCGTCCAGCAGACGATGTCGGGCGGGAAATGTCAGGCTGCCCGGGAGTTGGACGTGTCGATCCTGGATTCAACGGAGCAGATGTCGTTCTGGACCGTGGTGTATTCGGCGTGGCGCGGGGCGTGTAGGTACCGTAGGGAACATCTTGGGGACGTTGTCGACGGCTTGGATCGAGGTCGGGACGAGGGAACGACCTATTAGATCGAGAGTTGCTGTTCGCGTTGCTAGTGGGAGTTCCACGGGTGGACGAATTCCTGTTAGTCGAAGAGGAAGAAGGTCCAGTTGTAGGAGACGATGGCACATAATGTTTCCTATAGTAGTCCTCGTTGGCGGGTGGGAGATAACCTTGAGGAGTCTGTGTGAATATTGAAGGGAAAGGGTGAACGATTTAACGAGGAGGAAATTCCGTCACCTACCCGAGTGGCCACGATGACGTCTACAAGGTCGTTCTTGTCTACTGGATTCCTAACGGAGATATTATACGCATCGATGTAGCGCCTAAGCTTTGCGAGGGGGAGCAAGCGTAGCTGAGCTCGGGAAAGGGCAGTGACTGGTTGTTGTTCATGCGGTTGTAGAAGCAGAAAGTACAATCGAATGCAATTCTGGTGTGTAGGAGACAAGCGAACACGTACTGTTGAGCATGTCAATACAAAAGCCGCAGACAGGTGCCGGATCATAGCCACGCGCACGACCACGGCGTGGCAAAAGGGCCTGATAATCTGTGCAAGAAGAGCAGAAGTCATAACCTTTGCGGGGGGAGATAAGCAGGATCGAATGTGTTGGGCTCAGCGCTCACCGCAGTGCATGCACTCGTGCCGTCGATTGAAGAGTATGTTGAACTCTCTCTTGCACTTTCTACAATTACGCTGAATAGGACCCAAAGGGGGCGGTGGAGGTCCACTGAGCAAAGGAATACCAGCGGGCGTCGACATGGTAAGCCAGAGAGAAGGGAGGGACCGGGAGCTACACTAGATCGTTTAGTCATCTCCCGCAAGTTCTGGCATGTTCCCCTCATCCGGAAGAGCATCGGCATTTCCAAAGTTGGATGGCCCCTGAGACACGAGCACGTGACCTCGTCGCGTTGTCGGACGGCGGCAAACTCGAACTCGTCGCAACGTTCGCTACATCGACATCAATGACCTCGCACAAGATCAATATTGCTGCTCGTCTGCGTCCCCGTCTGGACAACGAACTCGACGACGAAGGCATACAAATAACACACACACCCGGCGGCCCATCATGTATAAGTGTCCCTAATCCACGCGACCTATCCCAGGTCTTTAATTTCCCGTATGCTTTCCGTGAGGTTACCCTGTCAGAATCAGCTAACCAGCATTCTAACTTAGGTTTACTTCGTGCTATGACCAGTCCTCGACCCAGGAGGAAATATTTGAGCAGGACGTCCGTCCGCTCATTGACGTTGTGTACAGTGGTGTCGTAGGTCAATTTCTCACCCCACGACTGGGTTGTCACTGTACACTATCTCTACAGACTGTCACAATCTTTGCGTATGGTGTCACTTCCTCAGGCAAGACTCATACTATGCAGGGAACGAAAGCCCAGCCAGGCGTCATCCGTCGCGTCGTCGAGGTAGGTCGTTTGTTGCACATGTACACTTTATGTTTACAGTCACTGTGCTTCAGGCGATGTTTCTTCATAAAGCTGCTTTGCAACGCAGCAATGTTGAGCTGGCGGTCTCATACATGGAAATATACAAGGATGATGTATACGATCTTTTTGTCAACCGCGAAACTGTACGTTGCCTTGCGTTGCAACGATTGGCCATGCAATGTTTATCCCTGGATGTTTTTACAGGCTCCCAAGCTTCCTGTCCGTGAGAACGATGCTGGCCAAGTATTCGTTGCCAACTTGTCCTCGCATCCGGTTGAATCCGTGGAGGAATTTGACATTATTTATTCGTTCGTTCTTTCACCACCCGTTCACCAAATGATGTTAACATACTGAGCATAGACTTGCCTCTCGCCATCGCTCGGTTGGTGCTACGAACCTCAATCGAGCGTCCTCTCGTTCGCATGCGGTGCTTACTATCGAAGTAACAATGACAGACTCTGCAACACAGAAAAGTGCGTGTTTCTTGGATCTGCCCTGCCCAACTCACGGGTTCCCCTTGGTTAGCACTGACCGGGAAATTCAATCTCGTTGATCTTGCGGGCTCGGAGAACAATAAACTTACCGGCAATGATCCAACACGTATGGCAGAGTCTGCCGCGATTAACAAGAGCTTGAGTGTCCTCGGACAGGTGGTACACGCATTGAACCAGGGTGCTGTAAGGCTGCACTGTGCTCGTCTCCATTTGTGCGCTAAATCTTTGTTCAAAGTCTCGCATCCCATACCGGAATTCGAAACTTACACGAATTCTTCAAGACGCCCTCGGTGGTTCGTCCGTCGGATTGCTCATTTGCAATCTCGCTCCTGGTATAAAGTTCCGCCAAGATACCCTTAATACACTAAAGTATGCACCGTTTATTGTCTTCGTATTCAGTTCGAATGTGCTGAGTTTACGCATTTGCTAGCTTTGCTGTTCGTACCAAGAACGTCGAGAACCGCCCGGTAGTAAACGAGCGCGGTAGGTTGCCCTGGCAACTTTACGAAGACGCTACTTAACCGTTCATCCAGACAATCGTCCCCAAGTAAAACCCCACTTTGCAGCCATCCAACCACCCCCGCCAAAGCTTGCTCCCGCTGTCCTCCAAGCCGATCCGATTCTCGCTTCCCGGGTTGTCGTTACGACCAATGCCGCACCTGGACCTTCTCGACGACCCCGCCCATCTCGTGTGCCACGTATCAGTCTTGGTACAGGGTTGCTACCACCGTTGGCTAAGACGAAAACGCGTCCGGCTGCAATTGTGGAAGAGTCAGAAACTACGGTTCAACTAACGGAAGTGGATATCAACGAGAGGGTTCGTTTTCTTGTCCTGCACGCCGCCCAGCACTGAACCAGTTCCATGGTATATAGATCGCAAAGGCTGTGGAAGCCGAGGTGGCGCGTCGTCTGAAAGAACGCGAGGACCGTGAACGCGAAGAGCGAGTGCGCCTTGAACAAGAAAAGGAGAACTTTGCACTCCGGGAGAAACAAGACGATGAGCGGCGCCAAGCACAGGCGGATTCCAAGTTGCCTCCCGGTGTCCTCACACCGCTGCTCGCGCGCCATCGCGACCTGGATGACCAGCTCCGCGCAAGACTCGCGGAGTTGGAGGAGAAATAGTACGTGCCGCGGCCGGTGTGGTGTATAGGGGTTCATCCTCTTCTTTAACTCAGTGAACGCGGTCACAAGGAGCTACAGCTCGCAGATGCGCTGTCGCCTATGTCCAGAAAGAAGACTGGGCGGGCCTATGTCGCTCTCGCGCGCGCCCATTCTGAAAAGTGTGTGTTCCCTTGCTCATGTTGGCCTGCCCACTCACACGCATACAGGGGCGACCTCAAAGTAGCACTCGAACTCTACCGCAAAGCCGAGACCTATGTCCCTGATAACATCAAACTCCGAGAGAGGTGGATACTTTTCGTCGTCCATGTGTTTCTATGTAAACTGTCGATGAGTAGCACCTCATTCTGACGTTTTTTTTTTTTTTGCTGTTCGCCCCGCCTTTGGCTCTGCAGAGTCCTCGAGATCGAATGGGCCGTCAGGAATGGCAAGGAATTCGTGCCGTCGCCCAAGAAGCAGCGTAGACCGCGAGGCAAGAAACGTAAGGTGGCAACGCTCAATTTCGGTCTTGCGCGGGGCCGCGAGGAAGCGTCGTCCTCTTCGATGATGATGGTGGCGGCGGCGAGTAGGCAACAGTATGCGATGGGTCAGGGTTCGATGGACGAGGGCGAGGGCGAGGGCGAGGGCGAGGAGACCGAGGGTGAGCGTGAGGTCGAAGTATCGTTGCTTGGGAGGATCAATGAGGAGGAGTACGAGGGGAGCAGTGTCGCGATGGAGACGCCAGTCTTGAAGAGGGTCAGGTCGGATGAGTAGAACATGTCGATCTTGCGGTGCATGTATACGGTTTAGTTGATCTATTTATGCCATGATCACCAAGATTACAAGTTGGGTCAATACATGCGTGCAGATGTACAACCTCCCTCTGCCCAAGGTGTTGTCAATACAAAGAGGAAGGTAAGAAAAAAAGTAAGAAAACGGTATAAATATTTTCAACCCGCAAGACGACACACGAGACACCCTCGCGAGTCCATACCGTATGTATAGGGAATAAGAGAGACGAAGACGAAGAAGAAAAAGGCTACTAGATAGGTATCCAGCCTCCCGGTCGTTCTCTTGCAGATGAATGAAAAAGACATTACTTGGTACGTAAATACGTAAAAAAACGGCGCCTCCATGGGCTTGGTCGTCCATTCGTCCATGGTCCAACTTTTTTTTTCTTTTTTCTTTTTGCCTTTGCGCGCGCGTACCCTTGGCATTGGCATGTCATCATCCGTCCATGCTAAAGAGCTCGTCGTCATCGCTAGCGCCAATCGGCCGACTGAGCGGGCTGTGTACGTTTTGAGTGAGCCACTGCCGATGGCTATTTGCGGCAACATGCGGCGGCGTACGGAGCGGCGGACCCCCCGTCGGCGGGAATCTCGAAAACATGGACTCGAGCGCAGCCATCGAGGGCGAGATGTGTGCGCCTGCCCCAGTCGCCGACGCAGAGGACGACATCGGGTTGGCACCTGCCCCTACTAGGTCATGGTGTGCAGACAGCGAAAGATGGGAGACCGCATCAGGGGACAAGAGCGCGTGGTTCGACTGCAAGTGCCAGTCCTGGCCCGACCCGGCGTTTATGCCGAACGGTACCGGGCCGTGCCCTGGGCTAAACGTACCACCACCAACGCTCGACCCACCGAGCGAGCTGGGCGATCCGGTGAGCGGAATGGCGTGTATGCGCGAGTAGCCCGCTGCGAGGCCCTGTGGGAGACTCTGACCAGGTGCATGTGATTGGAGGGCGCGGAAGGACGGGGATGTCGCTTCTCCGAGGCCGAGGCCGATGCTCGCCCCGTTATTTGGACCCGTCCGTCCCTCGTCCGCGGGTGGGCCATGGATGGGAGCATGAGTAAGCGGAGAGCGGCTCAGCCCGCCGAGGCCTAGACCAGCGCCGAGAGCGAGACCAGCATTGGGCCCACGACCGTTATTGTTTCCGGGATTCATCTTGGAATAGTACTGGTGAAGACCAGGAAGGAATGCAGCGGAAGCATTGGATGGTGCCAGCAGGGAGGACGACGGCGAGTGTGAGTCGTCCCGGAACGCGCTTGTCCCTGTTCCTGATGGTGTGAGGGTACCTCCCAAGTTAAGCGCACCCAAACCGTTTGAAGATTTAAGTGAGCTTGGCGTGCCCAAGCCGATTGGGCCTGCGCCAAAAGTAGGCTTGTCCGGAGAGGCAGGTACGCCATTGGTCGTGAGACCACGTTCTGCCCAAATGGATTTAACGTCCCCTAAGAGCGAGGGAGCGGGAACGGAACGCGAGTAGCGGTGGTTGGCGTGAGTCTGAGATTGGGGAGCAAGGGATGGTGTGTCGTTGAGATTGACAGGGCGAGCTGATCCCGAGTGTGTGCGAGACATTCGACGGGAACGCTCCGAGGGCGTTAAAAGGTCTGTCAGCGAAGAAGGCAAGAATTCTTCCAAATCTTCGTCTGCGGACAGAAGGTGCGCAGAGACGCTGACATCGATTCCCGGACTCGGCTTGGGGATGATTCCCTGAGCGGGGCCCGAGCCAAGGTCTGTCTTCCACGCTTGGGTATGCGTGTGCCCGAGAGAAGACGGTACACCTGCCGCTGCGCCGAGCCGATTCCTCGATTCTGTAAGCAATGACGTCTGAGCATGAAACGTGGAAGGGATTCCAGCATTCTGAGGAGAATTCCCGGACGAAATCGGCGAATGAGTGGACAATGATCCTCGGGGAGGTGAACCAATTGGACCGAGATCCGCGGTGACTGGAGGGAGTATTGTACGGCGCGGTACGCCAGGTACGTTGAGGGGGAGAGTGGGTGGAGACGGAATTCTGTGGTGCGAGCGAGACGAGGAATCGGGAGGTGGTTCTGAAGGTGTCTCCTCATCCTTGGTAGAAGACGTAGACTCCGTAGTGGCTGTCGTGGGAGGTGCATGATTAAGTTTGTGGGTGTCGGCATCGTCTGGGAGCACGAATGGGGGGAAATCGGTATCCTTGACTGGGGGCGCAGGTGCCGAAGGGGTTGCCTTGAGCGTCATGACCATGGGCGGACGAGCCGAGGTGGTGCGGGTTGGGGCTGTTGATCCGGAGAGCAAGCCGGTACCTGTGGACGAGGTGCCATGGGGGGCAGATTTGTGGCCATCCTTTTTGGGACCTTTTGTGCTCTTGGATTCTCGGCCTATGCTAGGGATGCCACCGTTGGCAGCGAGCTGGGCAGCCTTTTTGTTTTTTCGATCCATGGACAAGTTCTGGCCAGGCAGGACATGGGCGAGAGCGCACTTGTGGCCAAACTTGCAGTTTCCCTTTACGAACCACGCGCAGACGTCTTTATGCTGACCGGGTTCGTGTACGATGTGTGAGAAGGGGCAAGAAGAGCCTGCGGTGCAAGCGCCGACTTTGAAGAACTTGCAGGGGACATGGGAGAGGTCCTTTGCTACGACATACAGGAAGGTGAGGCCAAGAGCCAAGAGAAGAACGAGATACGGACACTTTGAGGAAGAAGACTTTGGTCTGGTTGAGTGAGATTTCTCGTTGTCGGCATCTCTGTCGTCTGTCGTCTTGTCGAGATCGAGTTTGTCGGCCGCAGGCATGATATGCAGTTGTGGCGGAGGAAGAGGAGGAGAGGATGGAAGGAGGAAGAGCAAGCCGCTCCGACGCCAGAGAGATGTGACAACCTAAATATTATAATCGAACGAAAAAATAAACCAAATTTCGACGGCTCTCGCGGTGCACGACGACGCTGAGAGACAAGAGGAGTCCCAGCTGATCTTACTTGGTGCTCTCTTCTCCATGCGGTCACCACGCGACCTTGCTAAATACCCGTCCAACCGCACAACCGCCTCCTCATCACTCCTAATGCGACGTACCAGTGATATCGCATTTTACCTCGCAGCAGCCCTCTCCGGCATCGCAGCAGCGTACGTCTTGAACGAGGTACGCACCCCGCACTCACTCACAACAGCTCGTCCCATCTGACAGCGCATCGTGCAGTGGGTGCTTCAGTGGTGGGACACCACCCGACATTCACCAGACAGCACCGACGACGAGACCAAACCCCCCTCTCTACCACCGACGATTCAGATAGATCCCCGTCCAGACGACGAGGGCGTCGCAGACCCTGAACACGCGGATCCGAACAGGGACGCGAGCCAGACACGCTCCCTCCCTCCCCTCCGCACGCACTCCCTCCCCCCTCCCTCCCCAAACGGGCGTGCCATCTTCTCTGGCTCGTCTTTGGGCACCAACCCCGACGCCATGACCTCTTCCGCATCGTTGCATACGTTGAGCACTCAAGATGACCTCGAACAAGACAGTGCTTCACATCCGGATATGTCTGACACAGACACAGAGCCATTTGTTGATATCCTGTCACCTCCCCCAGCGCATGTCATTTCAAGACGGCGCAGCCTCAGAAACCATGATTTATTTGCTCAATCCCACATGTCCTTTTCAGAGCTTGGAAGCTTGGTTGCCCCGACAGACGACTCGGAGCTGTCCAGTTGATCCAGCTGTAATCTAATGACATCTTACGAATATCTACTCTTGCAGGATGTACTCTACCCCTTTCGACCATCTTTGATAGATGTGTAACAAAAGAAATCTTCGTCACGTATGTCTTGGATGCCATGTCTGCAACAGTGGCCATGTCAACGTGCTTGCCCCAACCAAAACGAAACAACCTACTTTCCCTTGACATGCGATCGGAGTCCATTGAAATCCATCAGCCTCACCCCCTTGATGCTTTCCGGTTTTTCAATGCCAGCCATGCCATCTTCTTCTTCAACGAGACAATGTTTGCATCCATAGTTGACCTTTTTGCAAAGACTCCGTGCGTGGTAGGACGGTCCCAGCAGCAACTCACAGTTGCCACGCTCGAACGCAGCTCGCAATGAGGTAAAAGGCCGAAACATGTTCGCGGCGGGGTGGCCACGAAGCATTCTCCAGACTTCGTCAAGGGTCGCGACGGACGCGGGCAACACTCGGATTTCCATAGATTCGTGGCGGCGTGCATGGCCGATCTGTAATCTAAGGGGTCAAGCGAGTCAAACTCTGCAATCAGGACGGGATACTTGCTGCAGTATCAAAGTCCATGACTATCCAACCTTTGCATGACATGCATCGTATGGAACCGCCTGTCGCCTTCATGACAGCGGAGACGGTAGCAGTGTCCTCGGACATGCCTATGTGGTCGAGGATGGTTTTAATGACACGAATCGCCTAAGGGTATGAGTACAGTATCTATAGCAAGAGGCGGGCGGAAAGAACGAAATACCTTTTCATTTTTCTCAAATATGTCTACCTTCCAATCTAACATCTTGCCTTTACTTCCTCCCCTTTCTTGCCCATTTCCATCTGCGATACTCTTCCGTGGAGCTGCCACACAAACATGCAAACAAACTCCTTTGAAATCCAAGCACTGCTCCCTCTGATACGCCCTCCCTACTTTGCCTTCGCCACACCGCCGACAGAAAAACCGCGCCGTGACGCGCTTCAACGGATGTAGCGTTCGCGTGCTCGCACTCTGCCATCCATTCGGGTAACCCAGCAGAGCCATCAAATGCTTTTGGACGGGAATAAGCCACGTGTGGATGTCTGCTTTGACGAGCGAAATAGCCAAGGTCGAATTGATGTCGTTCGTGTCAGAGGTGCTGCTGGGTGGCAACACATTTGGATCGGGACTTCCTTTGAGCGCACGGACGGACGGCAGGGTGCAAAACACGGACAACGGCGGAAGGATCAAAGGATCGCTCGAGCCCGAGGATCCCGTATGGGCAACCTCCAGAGTGCCACACCGCATACGCTCGTAAATCTTCTTCACCTCGGTCAACTTTCCTCTATAAGAGGCTTCAGCTTCTTGACGTTTGTGACGAGCTTGCAATGCCAGAAGCTCGGATTCGATGACAGTCCGAATAGGGGGCACATCTGACGGGTCGTACGTCAAGTAGCAGGTAGAGTATCACGGCGTTCATCAGTTGAACGTGCACAGCACATGTACACCACGACCACTTACCCTTCGCCTCGATCTTCTCCAAAAGAAAAGTCTTGCGCCTCTGCAAGGATTCATACGTTTGCGACTCGACAAGATCTTCCAGATTCCATCCTTCGCTTTCCGCCAGGTTTTTGGTCCTGTAATAATCCAAAGTCAGAGGTCTGTGTTAACAAGAAAGACGTGTCTTGTTCACCAAGTGCTGTTGTGCTTCTTGACGATTTTGAATTCTTGGTCATAATCCCACTTCCATTGGACCAAGCGTACCGAGAGCTGATGTACGTTATGCCATTCAGTTCGATAAGCGACCAACCCTAAAGACATCACAATGCATTCAAGGACACACCTCCATAATTTGAGGGAGCCTTTCCCTTGCCGCGCGACACCGCTAAAACGGGATGCATAAATGAACAAGACAAGTTATCGAGCACCAATCACACACCTTCACGATAAGCTCCCCCTGTCCATCTTCCTCTCCAGCTGGGGGTGGAAGACCAGTCAACGCCACGGCCTGTTCCTCATAGGCTTTCGCATCGCGTTTACATGTCTCCCAGTCGGATTTGCGAAGCAAGAGCTCGCCGCGCGGCCCTGTACCCTCGGACCGAAACGGGTCAGCGTCGCGTACCCAATGACATCAAACCCATACACACAGATTAACGCGCCTAGTCTGGATGGGTCTAGACCGAGATTGAATAGAGGTCACAAAGAGGAAACGAACAAGGACGCACAAAAGCATCGAGTGCTTTCCACAAGGGGTACCCAAAGGGACTGACGGAGCCATCCCTGAGTCTCTGAGGTGACATTGACGAGGGACTCGCTGTATACATCATGTCGATGCACAGTCGTCAAGAAAAAACGAAGGAACGAATGAAGAGAATGAACGTTAGCAATAAAAAAAAGACACAAAACCAAGACTGACTCGAGAAACTTTGCCCGACAATGCCACTACCGTTTGCGCAAAGCACGTCAACAACCCGTACTGGACGCGAAAACCATACTCACGTTGCTACATAACCTGATCCGCGCTGAAAAGCTCGCGTACATGGCGCGCGTAGCCTTGTGGCATACCTCGCAGACGCCCCCGCCAAACACCAAGGCGGCATAGTCCGCCTCGCTCTTCTTCCAGCCGTCTCCAGGTTCAGGAAGAGGGACCGGGCTGCAGGTTTTGCGGACGCCGCGCCAGATAAAGGATGCGTTGGGGTTCAGAGCGAGCGAACGGTACAAGAACGAACAGGTACGGGAGATGGCGAGGACGGTGGGAGGAGAACATGTGTAGAGGAGGATTTCTGCGAGTATTTCAATGGGGAGACTGGTCAGCGAAACGCGTGCAGTCGTGGTTGACGAGTTTGCTTTGTGATTGGAAGTGCGTCGGCGTTTCTTGGTCACCATGTTGAGGAGAGGGTCAAGTCGAGTGGGAAGTTTACATGGGAAGTTTACAAAGTTACTCCAACTCTTTCCTCCTGTTTTCACTTCATGGTTAGAATCAACGACGCCTAGTACAGTCCTAGACTGGCCCTGCCTAGAGTCGTTCCAATTTGGAACGACTTTAGTCCAATGCCAGCACATGCATGCAAGTTGATTGTAATATTGTATATAATCATTAGACGTAGCCTCGGTCCATTAGAAATGACGAGAGTTCAATATTCAATCACTAGAAGTGATGGGAAGCCTTATTGAATGAGGATACCAACTATTTCGACACCTTGCACTTGGTGTGCTACAAGAAGAGTATATAGAGGTACCGTCCTGTAGACAGTAAATGACATCCTGTTCTTTTCCCTCCTTCTACTTCGAATCCTATCGCTCCCTCATGCACTGTGTATCTGATCAGCGTCTTGCCCTCACAAGCGTTTTACAATACTATCCCCCACCGCATGGCGACCGATGATCAGAGCCTTGGCAAAATGTTACATTCAGGGATGATACTCACATAGATTTGGTGTATCTTGGATAGCATGACTCTCGCAGGGAATGGGTTTGACCATTCGTGTAGTTAGTGATATATACATCCTTTGGAGGAAATCCAGCCCTGAGTATGCCTTGTTGGTCTCTTCGCCTTCCGTACGCTCCAGCTGGTTCGGATCCGGTTGGAACCACCAAAAGTCACATTGGTCTCGGACAGTCCAGATGCACGCTGCAACCACGAGAGCTATGATGCACATGAAAGCTCCGGCACCAGTGCGTAACGCGGTGTCGCTAGGACAACACCATTGAACCGCAACAGCTGCAGAGAAAAGCACAATGCTGGGGAAGCGTGCTCAGGAAAACCTATCGCCTACAACATGCAGGACACTCACCCCCACATAAGGAAAACATACGGTAGGCTATAAACTATGGCAAGGCGCTCAAGACCATACTGTTCGTGCCATAATCCATGCAAGAATTTGGCCTATTCAGGTCAGGGATGGCACGAATGTCAAGGAGAGATCATGTACTGACAGCTTCAAATCGGGTATCCCTCGCCTGTGTACGACTATAGCCCACGAAGACCAACCCGAGGATGGTGCTCGCTACGCTTGCTACTAGTGACATGTAACTGAGGAATTGCTGAGTTGAAATCCCTGTGCCTGATTGTTTTGGGAGGAAGACGACGTTAGCGTTCAGGAGTACAGCGGCCTGGAATTTGTCCGTCATTCGCCCAGGATTCGAAAACTTGGTCCCTTACCAGTACACTGGTTTCTTGGAGTTGGGAGTTCAGGTGGGCGACGAACAAGTTCCACTTTTCTTTGCTTACGATGTCATCAACGAAAATCCTGTGCAACAGCCGCACGTTCTTCACGGGTGCCATGAATGACAGTACCGCAAGGATCGACATGAATGACGAAGGGTGGTATCTCCATCCATGAATACTTTGGTCGAAATTGAGGCGCGCACATTCTTCCCCGTGATAATTGAGAAAGTAGTTGTTGTCTGCAATCGTGAGAAGTGGAACTTTAGAGGGTACGACAAGACCTACAAAAGATGTGCATAATCCGACCTGGAAGGCATCAGCCAGCATTCTGTGGATTAATGAAAGATGTACAATTCACCTATAACGATCGCAGGGTGCTTACGCGTTTCCGTCTTTGCGGCTGCGAAACTAGAGGTGAGCGGGCGTTCGCCACCGAAAGAATGACCTACGATCAATTCGCTCAATGAGGTACAGGTGTTTCTTCCAATCCTCGGGATTGAGAGGGCATGAAGACGTATTCGATGTTAAGTGGTCTGCAGTTCTAACCGTTCAATGCAAGTACACCAGCGGGGGCGAAGCACTCACCGCATGTAGCATGAAGAATCATGTCCACTACCTCATCTTTCAACTCTTGAGTAACCTCACAGAAGTTCGGGTACAGATCCCAGTGGCTCCTGGTTGTGTTTTAGATCATCAACATATACGACTAACTGGATGATATTGCGTCAGGCTGATGAATATCCTACAACATACAACTCACCATATGTAACGCACCAGTAATGTGCTTGGACGCCAAGCCCTAGCGTGTGTGAATCGTTCAGTGCACCAACCGGATCCAGCAACCTGAAGCCTACCTCTATGGGGAAGCGAGAGGTCACCTCTGCAATCCTTGAAAATATCATAGCCATTCCATTCATCCAGCCAGAAGAGACACCTGGTTCGTGGGTTCACAAAATAATAACAGCATAGCACACCTATATCATCGGACTGGGGTTCCACGACCAGCTGAACTTCGTCGACGTTCAAGAATTCGGAGAGGTTTCTTTTCTCGATCTCAGCCTTCAGCTCCGAGAACAAGATGGTTCTGAAGGATTCGATATCCGCATAGATCTCTTCATCACATATGTTCACTTCCACAAACGTCTTCTATAGAATTTACTTCAGATAAAACAATGACGATATCGGATATCGTTCAGATTCACTAACCGACTCGCTATGCACAAAGTAAAGAGCACCTTCTGGATGTCGGTAAGCTTTCCATCCCTCTGGAGCCTCTCTGCAAATACACATTAAAATACGAGAATTATACTTCTGATGCAGTGATGGAACGAACGGCGTCTCGGGGTATTGGTACAGCATTGCTTCAATTGTATAGACGGGTTCGGAGGGACCTCTAAGGTGTTAACATGAGCTTTGAGTTTTGTCAAGTTTTCCATTTCCATGCACTGTACCGGATATTGCGATGAACGTATCGCCGCAGTATACCACTAGTTGACATTGGGTAGAAACGAGGACCGATATTGATGGGGCTCCAAGGTTGAGTTGGATCATCGTCTCTGGGTGGGGCAATGGCAATGGTAGTTGGAAAGGCAATAGAACCTGGTTCCGCCGCTGTCACGGGTTCATGTTCGGGTTCACGTTCGGGTTCACGTTTTCGATATGAGGCTCGTCCAACTGCCCTTCGAGAGTTGGAAGATTTCTGCGAGAGAGATAGTTTCCGACTCCGGTGAGGTTCCGCCTTATTTGCATCGACGTGGGGATGCGCCGCGAGCAGGGTTGACGTCACCTCAGGAGTTCCAGGCGACGTCTCCAGTGCAAACCCGACCATTCGATGAAGCGGACCGGGAGGGCGAGATGGGTAGGTAAGACTATCCGAGTTCGGCGCGTTATCGTCCTGGTGGATGTGGATAGTAGTAGTACTAGAACTTGGCTGAAGGATGGTGTCGTCGGCATCTTGCGACGTGTCGGGATTGGTCTCACTGGGCTCATCGTGAAACGAGGTTTGACCACCATCCATCCATGGTCGCGAGTGGCGCCTTGTTGCAGCAGAAGAATCCAGGACAAGGTGACTACTAGATGGGCTTCCTGCCCCGGTGTGCGGTGGGTCCACGGGAGAAGGTCTACTACGTTCGTAAGCATCTGAGGGTCCCGGCAAGGGAACACTCATGGCGCAGATGATACCACTATCCATTGTAGTCGACAAAATGCCAGGTGGTAGAACTTGATGCCGATTCCGGGTTGGTCTGCTTGGGTTTCTGCGTGTCGATCGACCGAGGGAAGCGAGGAACGTAAATAAGTGACTTATCAGCCTAAAGGCTGTTAACCCGCAGAGGGATGTCAATTTTTTCAGAAAACGACTGAGCGATTGAGCCAACGATTGTCTGAATGTTGACACAGACATCTGGGAAAGCTTGGATAACCAGAAAGATTTCTTAGCGAGGTCGGATGATTGGTTACGAGCGTCAGGCAGGTAGGAGATGGGGGTGAGAGAGTCTGAGATGTACTACCCTCATAATGGGGATTTTTACAAGCTGTGCGGGGCACAGCTTGTAAAAATCGTAAAAGGATTCGTCGCGGAGAATCCCGGATCGCGCCCGCTTGCCGGAAATGGTAGGCGCGTTGGTGGACGCGAGTGTGCTGGGCTCGTGCTCGCGCAGCACGACGACGAACGGCTAGCTGGCTGTTCTGGCAGCATGTCTATGGTGTGGAGGGGGGCGGATTTGCTTTTTTATTGCCATAGAACTACTAAATACACGACTACTCATTCGGAGTTGTAGTCTAATGATCAGACCAAGTTAACGAATTGAAACGAAGCCCGGAATCCATTTCGAAGCGTGCGGGAGCTTCGAAAACGAGATGCACGCATCAGTGTGCGCTGCCAGAGGACGGCGTCGAGATCTGGAGGTGTTGTGTGGCGAACGATGGGGCGGCCCGGTGCGAGCATGCTGGACCGTGTAAATTTTTACAGGCACAGGCCACACAGCCAATCAGCGTCCGTTTTCCACGCGTAAAAATTGTAAAAATTGTAAAATTTTCGGGGTGCCTCACTTATCTCACTTATCTCCCGCAAACAACGCACTTTACACGCACTTTACAGTAGTCTAGTCCACTTTACTGCCTGTTGCCGCACTCTAAATAGCTATTCATGCGACACAATACATTAC
>JBBPNA010000466.1:0-20743 GCA_038090555.1 Boletus subcaerulescens | reverse complement strand
GCATGTATGTCATGTGCCTGAATGTGCGCCTGTGCGGCTGTCGGCTGTCATGCTGTCATGCTGTCACACTGCTGTAAGTCATTGTAACCGATGTGGTAACTGTCCCGAAAAGGGTGATTTACAGATGAGTGTCAACAAGGTCCAAATAAGGCCAGATAAGGCTGTGATGATTTTACTGATGAACATGGAGCCATCTCAGTTGAATTTCCCAGTGAGCACATTCTGTTATTGAGCCTGTTGTCCGTGTTCGTTGGGTAATCTACGAACGCCTGTTCACTGGACCACAAGGCACACTGGCACCTCGTATCAAGCTGCACTTTGTGCACAAAGGTGCCTTCAACATACAAGTTTATTCGAGGGAACGCCCCCGTACATATTGTCCCTATGGTCATGGGATACAGCTGAGTCTCCTGGGAACGCAACTACATCGATGGTCATCTGATGCTACTACGATATGCCACCTTCAATATCGTTACCATTTCCTTGCGGGACTCCCACAGCGGCAGAATAATGCAGAACGTTCCACTCGCAAAGGCCCATATACTGTCATCGAGATTAATGAACCACCTCAAGAAGAAGCAAACAGAACCTACATTGTGCAGGCGGTCCAAAAAGTGTAAAACTTTCGACTAAATACGTAGTGCGAGAAAAACATTGGCAAGGGCACTGACAGGATGTAAGCTGACATCATTCTAGTAAGGAAAAACTCACCGATGATGATCACTATAGCCGCGAAAATAGTCGAGTAGATGAATGCCTTTTTGAAGACACGTCGAAGCGAGGCGATTCGTTGTTCTTCGCCTTTTGCCAGTGCACTGGGAAGACTCGCAAAGCCCTTCGGTTGTTTCTCGAGGTCAGGAGGCGTTTCCCTTTCCCTGGAACTGTTTTCAGACCCTTGACGCATGCGATCCTTGGCTGGATTGTCCAATACTGCGATCGCGCGCGTCCCAGAAAAGTCATAGTCCGCTGGACCTGCACAGACACTTGAGAAACACATGGCTCTAGTTTGGCGTCAAACTTACTCATCAGAGACACGGATACAGTCAATATTCCCGAGAAGAGAAGCCCTGTTAGTCCACTGCAAACAGCGGAATATGGGTCTGCCAGATTGGTGATATTAATTTGTCCTGTCACACTATATGAATGGACTGGATCGTGAAATAAACGCATAAACGTACCGTATATCTTCAAGCAACCAATCATCCATGCTAGCATCCCTAGAATGCCTCCGCCTATCGCCCCGCAGAATATACCTGCACGCGTTAATTTAGACCATGAGATCGTGAGTGTGATCGGTATGACCGCAGGGCTGAGGACTACCCCCCTGAAGTAATTTAGCTACGCCCGCGAGGCATGAGAGTGGTCTTACTGTACATAGTAAAGCTGCATGGGGGCCGTCAGCGTAACGTTCGGTCGAACTAACAGAAATCCCACCCATCCTAAGTTGATATTTCCGGCGTTAAGCTGGGACGTGCATCAACGAAACTTCTGCACAATCGAAGCTTACAACTTACAATGGAAGCCCAGCAGCCCATCCAAACAGCCCAAAAGCAGATAAAATAATGGGATACTCTCACGATCTCTTCGCCCGTTGCATTCGGTCTGAAGTACGTTCGATATATACTGGCATAGGTCAGAATCAACAGAGAGTAAGGAAAAACGATGTTCAGGTACACACTCGTATGAGCTGCCGTCGAACCACCAATAATGAGCAACATGTACCACATTTCAAGGTTACTACACTCACAAAAGACTCGATACCCCAATGAGCTCAGAACTCGCAGCCGACGTGACTGCCATACTGGACAAGGTTGAGAATAACCCATTCATGGGAGATATTTATTACTCACAAGACAGCGAGCAGAACAGCAATTGCGCCTCCTTTTCCCATGAGCACAACTGCTGCTGCGGGGGCGGCTAGCCCTGCACTCGTCTGGGTTGGGGATAACGGGGAAGGATAAGTTGGAAAGTTTGGCTGCGAGAGTAGCACTTGGCGTCAGTGCTGGTGAATACTATGTGCCACGCAGATCTCACATTGTTAAGCAGAGCTCTCGCACTGAGACCGAGGCAAGAGGCAAACGCCCATGGCACTGCGAACCACGAAAGACCACCGAGCATCTGTAACGCGTTTTCTACTTCGATACATGACTAGAACAAAGGAAATCTACACTCACATAAGCCTTTGTTGTTGATTCAGGCTGGCTCGCAATCGCCTGATGATGGATGATTCTCCACGTTTGTACGGGATGCACATTTGATCAATTTCACTTACTCTTTGCCAATACCCTGCGTGCGTCTTGTCGGACATATTCCCCAAGTAGTGAAGTTCAGGCTCACCTTGGTCACAAAACACCCCAGCAAAGCCAGAGAGGATGGCTGCCGCACCAAACACGAGACCCTGATTGGATTTCATAGTGAGGTAGCTACCATCTTGATTACCCACCACCGGTGCGTCAATTGCTGCTTGCTGTAACAAATCATACAGTTCCGAGACACTCCCAACGGCAGGTGAGGTCCCGCTATGGCATTATTCAGTCTCGTCTCAATCCAAGGAAAACCACGGGACTGACTAAGCCCTGAAAATGAAGACATAGATGATAATAAAGAGAATGATGGTATGAGTCCAGTCACAGATGAATGTCGCACGCAAGCCTCCGAATATCACGTATACCGCGATCCCGATAGGTAGCAAGAAACAAGCCGCGTTGACGTTCATCCCCGTTAGCGCATTGACTGTCGCCGCCCCTCCGACTGAAGAATGATTGAGAAACCGGGCGCACGCCGAGAAGCATGATATACTAACGGAGCAATGAACCGCAAGTGATCAAGACGCAGAGGAAAGCGTAAAACATGAAGAGGATATGGCCACCCGTTCCAAACCGCGCCTTGACAATCTCTAGGAACGTATGCGCACCGTTCGCGTTCATCTTCACTTTGGATGCAATCATGCCAAACATGCAGACTTGGATAGTCCCACCAGCGCCATACCACCTTCACAGCGGCCAGATTTGGCATTTGGGATGCATCAAGAAGTAAATATGGCTCACCACGGTCCACTGACTCCTGTGTTGAGATGAGTGGCTGAATATTGAGGAATACGATGAAACCAACCAAATGTATATGCTGCCGTACTCGATTGGAGAAGGGTGGCACTCCACGTCCAGGCACTCACTCTGATGTCAGGGAGAAACTGCAAATTGAGAACGTGCGTTACTTGATGCGGAAATAAGCCACCCACATTCCACAGCAAACTAGACCAGGCTGGACAACCAAATTCAGTACTCGTATGTCTTGAGAGAATACAACTAAGTAGATACCTTGATGCTCCTCGAAGCACTCTGCAGGGTATGAGTGATAACGAGTGATAAGACATCTGTAGTACGCACAGTGAATTCCTCGGATGATGCAGGTGAGAATTTGAAGAATTTGCGTTGAAGCATCGTCAAAATCACCATGATGAAAGCAAAGAAGAATCCGACCCCTGCATCTCGATCGAGATAAGTTGGCTGCGAGGAAATGGACAAACGTACCAACGACCACGCCATATCCGACGCTTTGGCCTGCAAGGTCACACCATCGACATGCGTTTGGAGTTAGCTTGGAGTAGCCACGCACTTAGAAGAGGCTTGAACTCGGAGTACCCCTGTACGCTGGACATTATGACAAGTAAAACCAAGGACGGGAAAGGTGAGCGTGGCTAATAAGCGGATGCCAACAGCCACATATCTCGTCGAATTCTAAGAATACACCAGTGAGAAAAGATAAGGTAGAATGACGCGTGAGCCTGACAGTTACGAATATGTACATGAATTGCCTGAGCGTGTGGAGTGCCCAGAGTGTGCGAATGGCAAGATAACGAGACACTTCTGAGAGGAGGCTCTGGCAAACGTTTGGTAACAAGGCGGACCTTGGAAACCTGAGCCACGAGCGGGGTACGTTCCCAGCCATTCCCTGCGTTCAAAGTCTCGCTGGAGAGATAAGCTTGGTAGCAGAAACAATTTATTCAGCTTACAGAGCAGTGAACTTTGTGGATCATTGAAGAGATGTAAGCGTAGCATGGGACGTTGTCGTTGAACATGAGCAACTTGCAGGAACCGTACTCGGACTACTTGATAGGCTGTTTCACTTAGTTGTTACAAACACGGAGCAGCACATTATATTACAGAAATTGAATGAGTCGTTGGATGCAGATCTCCCTGGAGATCTTGGTTTGAAACGACGTGATCATGATTAAGAAAATGGGCCAGAAAGTCGCACTCACAATTCACACCGTCATTTGTGTGATGGATCGATCGGCGGCCGAGAACATCTCCACCTCCGTGGTCTTCCAAGTTCCCTGCCATGGTATTCAGCATCCAAGACGCCTGCGATAACTGAATCCACTTGGACTGTTAAAACCCACCTGATATGCAGAAAAGGTTCACCTTCCCTCTCCACCCTGTTCATCGTTCTCGGTTCTATTGGCCATCTGCAAACTCGCCAGTGGAGTTGTGAACAAGCCCGAATCGTCGTCGTGTGTCGTCCCCCCACGCCCAACATATGCTCTCGCGTTCAAGTTGGCAAGAAGGGTGTTACAGTAGACCGGGCATTGTGGAATGACAAATGCAGTGTAGATCAAATTTGACGGGAAGAGATGTAGCTATTGTGTTTGGATGAGGAGGTATCGCAGACAAGCGTGCCGGCGAAAAATGACGCGCACCAAGATGATGGTCAGGAGACTGAATATAGCCGTCCAGGTACCTGTATTCACCGCAAACACGATGAGGCGTTGCAAAAGGTGTGCCGTACTTGCGAACCAAAATTGACAACACGACATGGATTCGTGCGCGCTTACTTTGCGAAGTTAGTGGCGATCCGCTGGCGGACGAGTAAGAACGTCATGAAAACGGCAATTAGGACATCTATTCCAGCAGCAACCGAGAGACCCAAAGTGGCTATGATCTGTGAAGCAGATGTTAAGGTTGCCGTTCGGAGGCCAAGGTGCCCTTAAGTATATGCCTACCACGAATGAACCACTATTAAGAACCCTGACGTCAACGTGTATGCTGGAAACGAATGAGAGGCATGGATAAGCGACTTGTAATCCGAGGAATAGAAACAAACGAACCCATTCGCATTGTACAGCGCTTTCTTGACATAAACTAATTTCGTAATGCATTTACTGGTGTGAATGCGACCAGTGACAGCATACCGGTACAACACACTGATATTCAGAGAAGCCTAGTTAGATTTCTGCCCCCCAGCGTTTATAAACTCTCACCAAACTCGACGAGCGCTACGACAACCTAAGTCACGGGTTGAAGCAAAACTGGAACTGCTCAAATGGACACTCCTTACCCATATAAGTGGCAATATAATTTTCTTCCCACTAACTGAGCAACTATGAGTAAATGGGAAACAAAACTCTGACGTCGAGACACACAAACGTAGATTCGATAGAGGAGAAATCCTTGTGTTAGTGCCGCCACCAGGGCCTGAAGATGTTAACACTCGTTTAAAGAAGAAGAAAAAGTAGGTACCGCCACGAGGTTCTGTAACTATAACTTGTTAATGGACCCTCTAGGGATGCTAAGTATGAGACTTACGATGAGTTCGCTGTGGAGAATGTCAATATATGGAGAATGGGGTTTAAGCAACGACGACTCACGGAATCCCACTCGCAATTGAAAATGGACTTCCTAGGCTAACCACAATGTACTTGTAAGCTATGATGCACAATATAATTCCGACATGCAAGTGCTGTATATGTCGAGAAACGAACCACCGGATACACTCAAAGCTTCGTGGATTGTATTGAGTGCCCTATCATGAAGTATTAGCTATGTCACAAACAGAGACGAGATAGGTATTAACCATTGTGTAGCTACCTGACAAGAGTGGCACATTAAGTACCATTCTGGGCAATCTCGCAAGGTGACTTACAAGGATCTTTATGCGCAGAGGATCGTTCTGATAGCTAGAACGAAGACGTGGTGAGCTGCCGAGGGAGCACAAGAAACATGGTGCTGACTGGACATAATAGAAGAACCTGTCCAAGCAGTAAGAGCGTGTTTTGCTCCGTCATTGCAATATACTTTGAATGAGCAGTACTCACGTTTGCATGCATGCGATGCCGTAAAATGCGGTCGACATGATGGTCCCAAAGAAGATCGAACCATATATCGAACCTAATGGTGGAGCAAGCGGGTTCGTCGACATGATTCGACTCTGCTTCAGTTAGCAGGAACCAGAAACTGTGTCAGAAACAGAGCGATCCAGTCCGTACTATATATAAGTGCAGAATAACAACTGGCGCAATCGTTTAATTAAGCCTGGTATTTGAAGTAGTGTTTGAAGAGCTGCTGGCGACAGCCATCCGCCATACGCCATGAACAGAGTGATCCTGTATCTGCCACATGCATTAGTAACGAGGCCGTACATGGAGCCCCTGGCACTCCAAACGCTTGTTTAAAGGCATTCCATGGCCTCGCCATGGCAGGTGGCAAGTAGCATCGGCCAGTGGTTCCATCATCCATGATTCTATGGACATGCCAGCGGTGGCATTCGCACGGTAATGAAAGTTCGCAGATTATACCACTTACCGCTGGTTGATGACATGATAAGTGTTGCATGGGTGACGTCTACTGACTGATTCTCCTCCACGAGCATGGGAGTCGGGGATTGGCATTTTTGACAGTCTGTGGGTTTTGATCTTGGCACCAGGCTGCGGACGAGGTCACAATGACAATAGTTCGAAACCGTCGTCTGTTGTCAGAACCAGGTCAGGGCCTTCGCTGGTTAGCCCGAGTTAACCGTACTGCTTTCTGTCTCCCTGGTGGTACACCACCGCTGTTTACAACCCGTCCGGAACACTCGAGCGACAGCAGGCACGAGTAAAAGGCCGAGGTGGATGCGTTCGTCAACATTGTGCTATAATTGCAAGTGGTTCTCGATGTATTTCCCTCAGGAGTCACTGGACCGACGGTCACCGACCCAGTGGCGTGCTGAGTTCCTGGAAAAATACTCTCCCACCGTCTCGGCAACAATATTTTCCCCTCTACTCATATCCAATCAGACTTCACTCTTGCTGAATTCATGCGAAACCGCCGCATCGCCGCCAGGATAGTCGGGACGAACGCCTGCACCCGGGAACCCTGGAACTATCACTGTCAGAGACCCAATCGAGAAAAACAAGGTTACCAAGTGCGTGATGTATATTTACCGGAGCTATCTTGCTTATCTTCCGTCGATCGTATATTTAGAATTCAACGAGATATGTAGCTGGTGGTGCATGGGCTTGGCCACTTCGCCTTTCCCGTTATCGGCTTTTCCTGTCATAATGTCCAGCGTTCAAGGGTATTCCGAGTTCAGACCTCTTCTAAGTATGTGGCTACTCAAATCTAACCCTCCAACGCTTCTTGACGTTGCTACCTTGCAGGCCAAAGCGTTGGGTATGGCGTGGTCATTGGTACGTCCATCAATTTCCGCGCAGCCAACTTTCCTCGATCGAGATGCAGGAGTCGGATTCTTCTTTGCTTTCGTCATGCTGACATTGACGATGCTCCAACGCAAATTCTTCAAATTCACCCCTGCATCATCCGAAGAATTCACTGTACGCCCCACGTTTATCATATCCGTCGTCGTTACTCACTCATATTCTGCAGAGCGCTTCCAGGAGCGTCAAGGTACCTACTTAGTTGTTTGTTCCAGAGACCTGCGACCGATGAACTCATTTTCTTCCAGCCTGGTCTAGTTTGCTGTGGAATGTCTGTGTTATTTCTACATCGAGTAGCACATCTGTTCTCATAACAATGTTTCTCCGCGACATCAGAGTGAGTGCCTGGACGTGGAGTGCCACCCTTCTCCAATCGAGTACCGCGGCATATACTTTTGGTTGGTTTTACTATGTTCCTTGAGACCTGGTCACTCATCTTATGACAGGCGTCAGTGGACCATGGTGAGCCATACTTCTCTTAGTGCATCCGATGTGTCAAATTCAACCGTTTTGAAGGTGGTATGGTGCTGGCGGGACCATTCAAGTCTGCATGTTCGGCATGGTTGCATCCAAAGTGAAGATGAACGCAAACGGTGCGCATACGTTCCTGGAAATAGCCAAGGTGCGGTTTGGAACACCCGGCCACATCCTCTTCGCATTCTACGGTTTCCTCTGCATCCTGATAGTTTGCGGGTCATTGCTCCGTCAGTACACTGTACGTTTCGTCATCTGAGCAGTCACTCATTCCATTGCTTAGTCGGAGGAGCGGCGACGGTCAATGCATTGACAGGGATGAACATCAACGCGGCTTGTTTCTTGCTACCCATCGGGATCGCAGTCTACGTGATATTTGGAGGCTTGCGTGCGACATTCATCTGTGACTGGAGTCATACCATCATTCTTTTCGTTATCATCTATATCTTCATTTTCAGGGCTTAGTTAGTTTCACACCTTTTCCTCGGACTTCGTATGACACTGAATTTCACTGCAGCGGAACGTCCCCTGCCATTGGAAGTGTTTCGGAGCTGTATGATTTGTTGCAGCAAGCAGCGATTGACACTCCAGTAGTGGGTAATCAGGACGGTAGTTACCTCACTATGAAGTCCAATCAAGGTCTCGTGTTTGGTGCAGCGACCATTCTTTCTGGCTTTTCTGGGGTATTTTGTGACCAAGGTGAGTCCGACCTTCGTTTGTTTGGGAAGTGTGGCCAACAAAATGCACATTTAGGATACTGGCAAAGAGTAGGTGTTTTCTATGCTGCATGCGATTTGGATCACATCTAATTCATCGTCAGGCGATTGCGAGCCAACCTGAATCGACAACAAAGGCTTATGTGAGAGCAGAGTTCCAGTTGTTCTAGTCACATATCGAAGTAGCAATCACATTTCAGATGCTGGGAGGCCTTTCTTGGTTCGCGGTACCTTGGGCCTTTGCCTCCTGTCTCGGTCTGAGTGCCAGGGCTCTCCTCAACAATGTGAGATCTACCTTTCCCGTGCTCCATTATTGACGCCAACTTCTATTCCCAGCCAAATTTTCCAACCTATCCTTTCCCATTGTCTCCAACTCAGACGAGCGCAGGGTTGGCTGCACCGGCAGCAGCTGTTGTTCTCATGGGAAAAGGAGGTGGGATTGCTGTTCTGCTTGTTGTGTTGTGAGTAAAAAAGATCTCTTATGAATGGTCTACTCACTTCTCGGCCAGCATGGCAGTCACCTCCGCTGCGAGTTCTGAACTCATTGGGGTGTCGAGTCTTTTGTGAGTGTAGCGTTCTTGAAACATTGTACATGTTGCTCACCATTTCCTGTACGCTGGCAGCTCATACGAGTATGAACCTGAACGCCTTGTATCTTTGCTTTCGGTTGATTCTGACTTGTACTAGCATTTATCGAACGTATATCAGACCAAATGCAACGGGAGAAGAGATCGTGAAAGCATCCCATTATTTCATCTGCTTCTGGGCTGTCTGGATGGGCTGCTGGGCTTCCATTGTAAGTTGCTGTAATCTCCGAACCTGCAGAAGCCAATGTACGTTACATATAGCTTAATGCCGGAAACATCAATCTGGGATGGGTGAGATTCCAATTAGTGCTACCGAGATTCATTCTGATGGTCTTCTGTTCAGCTCTATTATGTACAGTACGGCTGCCCCTATACCCCATGAGCGTAACTAAATCGTATTAGGGGTGTATTTCTGAGCCCCGCAGTCATACCGATCGCACTTACGATCTCGTGGTCCAAACTAACCCGCGCAGGTGTATTCTGTGGGGCGATAGGCGGAGCCGTTCTAGGGATGCTAGCATGGATGATTGGTTGCTTGAAGATATACGGTATGTCCGGATGTTCATTTCATGGTCCTGATTGTTTACCGGGGTGCGATAGGTCAAATTAACATTCCCAATCTCGCGGACCCGTATTCCGCTGTGTGTAGTGGACTGACAGGGTTTCTCTTCTCTGGCATACTTACGGTATCCGTGTCTCTGATGAGTAAGTTGGATGTTGCACTAGAACCATATGTTTTTTGATGCGGCGGGACAGGTCCAGCGGACTATGACTTTTCTGAGACGCGCGCCATCTCCACGTTGGATGATCACGTCAGCGACCAACGAGTGGATGGGGAGTCTGAAAAGAATTCAAATACAGGAGAGGCGTCTCCCGACCTCGAGAAACAACCGAAAGACTCGAGTGACACGGATACATCCAAAGACGAAGAAGAGCAAATCGCCTCGCTCCAACGTGTCTTCAAAAAGGCATCCGTGTACTCGACAATTTTTACGGCTATAGTGATCATCATTGGTGAGTCTTTGCATGCCATAATGATTTCGCATTAACGTTTTGTCAGTGCCTTTGCCGATGTTTTTCTCGCACTATGTGTTTAGTCGGGAGTTTTACACGTTCTGGACCGCCTGTTCGATGTACGTTCCATTTGTTCATCGTCCACGTTGCGTGAGGCGGTTCGTTGATCTTGATGGCACAGTATCTGGGCCTTTGCGAGCGGAACGTTCTGCATTATCCTACCACTGTGGGAATCTCGCAAGGAAATGGCGAAGATATTGAAGGCAGCGTATCTTAGTAGCACCGGAGCATCGACATGATCACGTTCCCACTGTCGGGGGGATAAGGCTTCTCATGGGGTCGAAGCTGTGTCGGAAGACAATAGGGACAATAGAGAAACGTCGTCCTGAGTGACTCTATTGTTTCTCACATTGCAGCAAGCGCCAACGTTTTCGGTTGTTCTTATTGTCTCTGGTCCGTGGTCCGGTATCTTTATGAGAGGTGTAACTATATCAGGCAAGTATTGGGGGTCGACCTCCCTTATAAGGAAAGGCTCCGCACAGCTTCAGTGATGGCATGACCTCCCACTCCACTCTTTTGTCTTTGACCAACACACGCACCCCTGCCTAGAATGGAGCGTATTTATGATCCAGGCTCGTACAGCCCAGCTATAGCCTGGTTGCAGGACACCCCACCTTACTCTACAATCACCCTCAGACATGAGTCCACTTTCCAATATCCGGGTACCAACTCATAGCGGTCCAACGACACGCATACCCGCCGATGATCTGCAACTACGTGTACACGTGTCCCGGGAGTCAGAAACGACCGCGACCCCTTCCCTAGACTCGAGAACGAGCAGTACAGCCACACTACCCCCACCCCCACCCCCATCGCATCACTCGCCGAGACAAGTACGCGACGATGCGCTGGGTGAGTTCTTTGGAGGAAGACGTGGTCACCGCACGCGGTCGCAATGCCGCGCACCCCCACCCTACTCACCCGACTGGGACGGCGAAAAACTCCCTGGGTACACCTCATCTGATTTCGAGGTAGACACTGTCGCACGACACCTGTTCAAATACGGATTCTGTACGTCGTGCTCTTTTTGCATCGAGTGATCCCTTTTGCTTATGGTTACTACCTCGTTTGATCCAGTCTTTCCCCTCTTTTGGGCCATCGGCGTCTACTTTTTGTTCTCACCGATGCGCGTGACGGCGGATTGGCAGCTTGACAAGACCGAGGAGGAAAAAGCAAAGATGCTCACCGAGATGAAAGAGGCGGAAGTCAAGTGGGCCAAGCGATGTTTATGGGCTCTCCTCTCGTTTTTCGTCTGTCTCGTGATTCTCATTGTTGCAGTCGTGGTCTCGAGGCATTGAGGTGGCTGGGCCCCCCGAGTCTCTTTTTGTTGTTTTCCTACTGATACTTGGGACGATGATAGAGGACATCCCTTTACGCTCCTTTGGTTCAAGAGTAAAATTGTACGTTGTATAGTTGACATTTTTTTTTCAAGCACTCCTTTTACTGCTACTTGCATTACTTATCTTGTATCTATCTGGCAACAACACCTGTTGGCTTGAGTGAATCGGTAACTCGGTCCGCGTTCCTGGCACGTGACGTTCACTAGACAGCACTTCCCCCGAGTTCCCGCACATACCATCGATCCCAATCAAACGGTCGTCTTGTGTACTCGCTGCTTTTGAAAGACTTGATCCTCTTAATCACCACCCCATCAATTCCTCGAGGTTCGATCAGACCGCAGCTGCCAGCGAGAACATCATTGCCACGATGGTTAACTGTAAGTAGGCATCCTGTACAAACGTCGTTCTGAACCAAGCCCTTCATGACCACGTCTGCCACCAGTCGCCGAACTGAAAGCCAAGGCCGAAAAAGCCAAAGATGTGAGCGTCACCAAAATGACCAACACGCGCGACCGGTATACCAGCGTCCCTTCGTCCAAGGCGAACTGGGATCCCCAGTGGAAACGGGCGCCTCCAGGGTCTGGTGCGTCTACCTCTGCGTCTGCGTCGACGGGTCGCGCGCCGCCTCCGCCCCCGCCGTCGAGGTCTCGGCCTGACGTCATTGCATCTGGCGCACTGCCTGTGGTTCCTCGTGCATCACGGCCGAGTGACGCCGAGGCGGACGATTCGCCTGTACCACCACCGTTTATACCTCGTCCACCGCCCACGCGCGCTGCGGGCGGGTACCCACCTAGTCCTCGGGTGCCATCACACGACGTGGTGGACAGGGACACGGATAAGATCGACTGGGCGAATCTGAGCGCGGAGGATAAAGAAGCGTTTTTCGGGTGGTTGGACGAGTTCTTTACGGGGTACCTTGGGGTCGAGTTGGGTCCTAGAACGCGGAGAGCAGTGTCGTCGACCGTGTTTGCAACGCTGCCCGTGCATCAGGTTACGAGAGTAAGCACGTGCCCTTGTTTCAGAGGATCTCGTCAGGGTCGTGATCAACGTTTCATAGCCATCTGTCAATCTCGCGACACGACCATCAGTGTGACAGCATGGTGTTGATTGGCAAAAAAAAGGGATGATTTGAATGGGCCTCTTTGAGGCATATATATACATACGCAGTATGTGTGGGTCAGAGACGAGATGATACTAGTAGCAGCTAGTAAATTAGTCAGAGATGGACGCAGTGGGACGTAATGGTAGTGAAAAGTCTAGTAAGATGAGGGGAGATGCCGTGAACGATATCCTTGTATGTCTCATTAATGTCGGACACCTCGTGTGCATGGTCATTTAATGTGACGGCGTGCGTTCGCAGTCTGGATGTGGCATTTGAAACAAGTTTTGTATTCTGCGATCCTCTGTGAGGACCTGTGGTGTTGGAGGTAAGGATGTGTAAATATAGGGGCAGAGTGGAAGGGACGAACGGTAGGGCAGCCACAATTGGGAGCGGTCTTGTGCATATGGGACTTGCTCGTCTTGCATCTTTGAGAGTTGCAATCAGACACTTCCCCGGTGAAGTAGCGCCCATGAAAGTGCTGTCCATGGATGATGAGCCGGGTGGTCAGTACAGCATGCATGCAAGGGTACCAGCACGGGTGCAACCTACGCCGCATCCTCTGTAATAGTCGCCTACGCTGTGTGGTATGCATGCCGTGAGCAGCGAGCTTCGACGACACGAAACGGAACACGTACACTTCGTGGTGGCACATTGTCGACCGAAAAGCGAGGGTGGTGTCGTTGAGCGTGATGAATGAAGCGGTCGTTGAACCGATTACTACTGCAAGGAATAGAGCCACCGCTAAACTTGAAAGACGACACAGCCGAGTAAAGAGGGCGAGCGAGGGATTTATATCTTCTTGCGTCAACGACCACCCGTTCAAGCGGCTGCGGGATTGGCGGAGTGTGGCGGGTGGGCCAGAATTCGAAGTCACAGATGTGGATTGGTCAGGGCGCGTGAGGGACGGGTTTCGACTGTACATCCACTCGACTCGTCCCCGCGTATGACTTGTTTGCCCTCTTTTTTTTTTCTTCGTTTTTTTCATATACATCTTTATGTATGAACGTATCACGTATAATCGTACCCCAGGTGCGTCATTTTGTTAGTTGGCCGACCCGGATGAGACTCCGGATCAAATGCCGCATATCTTATCTCATGTGGCAACCCAGCCAAATCAAAAATATACTCAACAATAACCACGGCCCCGTGCATGCTTGACGACCGACTCCGCAAACCAGAGTGCACTTGCTCGGGTGGAGCAAGATGGCTTTGGTTGGCTTATTTTCCCCCGAGCGGAGAGCGTCCAGCCGTCCAATTCGGAAATGTGACAACGGCCACACATGCACCGAATTTCGGAATGATTCCGCGCGTACGTATCACTTGTACGACGACATGAGGCAAGTGTTTCCGCCGACATGTAATAGATCGAGTTGTAGCGACCGAGGCTACTAATCACATCCGGGCCGTTTTTTCTACAGGTGAGTAAGCAAGCGACTAGATCGTCCGAACGGCGCAAGCACCTCGGGTAGCGAGCATTCTCGGGACAGAGCACGCATGGGCGGCACCAATGATTGGAGCACACCGCGAGGTGGTCGGAGAACGTCTCGAATTGGGTGTTTCGAATCCAGCGGAAATAGTCGACTGAGATGTCATGTCCGGAGTTGAGCCGGGCCCATATGAAGCGAATCTTCAGGCTTGTTGCCGCATGGCTTGCATGGGCGCCAGGTGTGGCAGCGAATCGTTCCCTCCAGCTTATCGATTTGCAATTAGCCTTCAGTGAATGGGCAAAGGGTGGAGGGTCAAGGGCTCAGATGGTCGCATATGATGAGCACGTTTTGGGGACCCGGGACGTGGAGGGTACTACACGCTGCAACTTCATGGATCAATCCCGTTTTCCACCTGGCTCCGACACTAATTCGGATGAGCCGGGGAAGGATACCTATCATGTAGCGCGCAGATCCTACTGATTGTACCTCTCGCAGAAGGTGACCGTAACGTAGACCCCGTAGTATATATATATAACATGGCAATGCGACAACCTCATGTCAGGGTATCATAATGATTTGCTCCTAGATGTGACTCAGAGTGTTGGGTGCAAGTTAGGGCTAGTTGCCTCGTTGTAAGTTCAACTGCATCACAGCCCATCTAAACATTCTCAATCGACGAATCGCGGTAGGGTGCGTGTGAACATTAGTCGGAAGCATCCGAACTTGGTGACCTGGACGGTACATAAAAAATACTTCCTGATCGCCTCGAGGTAGATCATAGTGTGGTGCGTGTGTGCTGACTCAATGACATGCCCTTTCTTTCACCATCCCCGCCATCGCACGTCCCTGACCAGGCAGGCATCATGTTCGCTAGCGACCACTCTAATCGGAAGCGAAAAGTGCTGTGGGTCATCAGCGGGGTTCTTCTTTCCGCTTTCGCCAACTCATAACGCCCATTTGTACCCGCACCTGGGTGACCATCGATGAGTGACTTGCATCGTGTTTGGTGCGGCTTTCATCCATTCCACAATGGATTTTTGGGTCTCACGCAATGGGTATAAAATGTCGACAATACCCGGGTCAGCGATCCTCACGCTCTCTCCCAACCACATCCACGAATATGTCCTTCTCGCGCAAGTCCGCACACCAGAAACACGCATCCCATGGACCCAGCTTCAACAAGGGTTCACCCTTGTCCGCGTCCGCAGAGTTTTCAACTCGGACGATGATCACCGAGAGGTCAAGGCTATCCGAGCATGGTAGCCGACCTATCACCCCTGTTGTAGTGGAAACCCGCTCTGCGGTTCAAAAGGAGGAGTGGCTCGTAGCCGCTCGTAGAAGCACTGAACACTTCAAAAGACACGGCTCTCCGGTCCCTCTGGTTTGGGTATGGCTTGGTTTCATATCGCGTGGTCTCGACACCATGGCTGACACCCATGTCTAGGTCCTGACGGAGGGCAACCAGATTCCAGACAATGCCGTTCCTTTTGGGGAAGATCGCAATGGATGCACCCTGTACATCGCCCGCGCTCTTTTGGAGGGCGGTCTTCGTGAGTAATGGGTGGCAGGTTTGTGCGGCTGTTGATCTCACGGCTTGTATTGACAGACATCGGTAAAGCGAGTCCCCAGTTCTCCGGGGCTGTAATCGGATATGCCGGTAAAGAGCACATCGTATGCACCCTCGTGACCAGCGAAGGACTCGAGCTGATTTCGTTCGTAGATCGCCAACTATGAAGTGCTTGTTTGCGCTTCGCAGCTCCGCTGGGGCTTTGCTCCTCCTGCAGAATCCGAAGGCGCTCTTGTTCAGGGTACCGTCGTCCTTGCTCAGCAGCGTGCACAAAGATCATTACTCAGAACAAAACACCACCATACTGAGGTGGACGTGTTTAACACGACCCTCGTCGAGAGTGATATACCACGATTCATCCCCGAATGTGTCGATGATGATAGAGAGGCTGGTCTTAAAAGATTGGCGTGCGTATCTCCTTGATGGTCCTTTCTCGCCCTGTTGATCTGTCATAGTGAGATCAAGACTGTCATCGTCATTGACGATTCGATGTCTGTAAGTAGGTCTCTTGGTAGCTTGAGGCAATTTATTGATGTCTCGACTAGATGCAAGAGGGTAACCTCTGGGAGCTAGCTCGAGAAGCTCTCGCTGGCATTGTGGACATTGCTAACCAATACGGATCGAAAGGTGCTGATATTCACTTTATGCACTGGGATGACTATGCTCCCAACATGCAGGTGATTGTTTTCCCTCTCTTCACAAGGACACTCATTGAAATCGTTGTCATGCAGTCGAGGTCAGAGGTACAAGCCCTGTTCAACCGAATCCTGCCCGAAGGCATGTGTTACTGATGTACATACACGGCAACATGGTCCTAACCCACTTTCCAGGCGAAGACACCCCGACTGGTGCGAAGCTGGGCCAGATCATTAACCACTACGTGCCTCTTATCGAGCCGGAACGCACCACTCATGAACCAATTACTGTCGTGGTGATCACCGATGGTCTCCCAAGTAAGTTGCGGTTCCTGCTATTAGTTCTTGCTCAAGGCTCACAATTGTGTGTGTAGCCGACCAAGAGGATCTCGAGAGGGTCATCGTTGATGCAGCGCACCGTCTTGATCGTCACCACGTCAAGCAAGACATGTTTGGGATTCAGTTCGTGCAAATCGGCACAGACCCAGCCGCGTCGGAATTGCTGCACGTGCTCGATAACCACCTCGAGACTCGTTACAAGATTAGGGTATATTATTCTGTTTATTGCATGCGTGCGATGAATCACTCAACCCTTTGACAGGATCTCGTCGACAGCACTCCATACGATCCTGCGCACGGTGCATTTGACACCGAGTACATGCTGAAGATCCTTCTGGGGGGTCTCCACAAGGATCTGGACCGTGCTGGTCCCAACAGTGGACAATCCGCGTTGTTGTCTCCATTGAATCCTACACCACGCCACTTGGAGAGGTCGCCACGCGGCCTGACTGCGAGGCTGGGAGTCGATAGTCCTCGTCTTGGGTCTTTGTCTGTCAGGCCTGGAGGCTATTGAGCTAAAAGTCATGGTTTTTTTCTCATGCATTGGTCTGAGTTACTTGTACTGTGTACATCACTGGAACTGTACCATTTTACACCCTCATAAACATGCTCACGGACAGATTACGGTCCCGCGAATGTTTCCTCTGCTGCGTCGACGTTGGCTCGGGCAGTGTCAGAGATGATGAGTAATGAATATTAATAATGAGTCCGTCATTGAGATGACGTTTCTAACGTTGACTTTTCCCACATTCATCACCATCACCCTCTTGCAATGGCGAGCCGAGTGGCCGCGAAGACAAAACCCGAGCAACGTCCCTGCACCCGCCACGTCTCCTTCTATCTCAACCGACATCCCCGACGACGACGACGACGACACCATGAGCAGCGTCTCTGCAAACGACGATCCCCGCTCCTCAACTCAGTCACTCGCCGTCCAGTCGCATTCCCCATATCTCCATCATCAAGCGACAGCATCGACATCGACGTTCAACACGGGCAATGCCCACCATCCAATCTCAGTCACACCAACACAATCTGGGTCGTCGTCGTCCTCTGCTCCGACTCCCACCGTGCCAGGGACGCCTCGCATCACCGCAACGCGAAAACCGTCGTCGTTGCGCCATGTCTCCAACGCGCCCGCCACGACTACGGGCGCAGCTGTGCCTACAGAGCCCGCCCACAGCGACGACATCCCCATCGCGCCTGCCACGGCCATGTATTGGTCACGTGCGCCTGTTCATGGGACGATGCCCATGCGCAATCTGCGCGCGCATACGGTCACGCTCGTCGACAATGTCGCTTGGGTGTTTGGTGGGCGCGATAACAAAGGTTGTGGGGGGGACATTTATTGCTTTGATACGGGTAAGCAGTCCTCTCGTCGTGTTCATTTTTCGCTCATCTGTTGGGGGATTAGATACGATGCAGTGGTCTTATCCCGAGACGTTGGGCGCGGTCCCTCCTCCCTCTCGTGCACATACCGCCACGTTGGTCGACCGGAAGATCGTCATTTTTGGCGGTGGAGAAGGTCATGACTACTACGATTCCACGTATATCATAGATACGACCACCAGACGGTGGTTCGCGCCGACTTTTCCGGCCGAGGGGCAACCTCAGCCAGAGAAGGATCCTCTGCATCCCGCACCGAGACGTGCACATACAGCAGTGTTGTATAACGGAAAGATTTATGTGTTTGGAGGGGGAAATGGGTTGACAGCACTCAATGATTTGTGGACGCTTGATGTATCTCGTCTGGATGTCTCCCTTCGTGGCGAAACGAGTGGGTGCTTGAAATGGACCCACATCGAGACGAATAACGGTCCAGCACCGAGAGGCTATCATACTGCTAACCTGGTTGGAAGTGTCATGGTCATCGTGGGTGGGAGTGATGGTCGGCAGTGCTTCTCGGACGTCTGGTGCTTGAATTTGGGTAGGGTGCACTCTTGAATACTCTCTCTTGCTCATTGACGAATCGTTCATCGATGTAGAATCTCTGATATGGACTCGGGTGTCGTTGACGCCAACCTCCTTAACTGTTAATCCCTCCAACCCGGAGACAGAGAGAAACACGCGCTCCCTCCACACTCCCGAGATACAAAAAACCCCTACCAACGACCCCCACCCCCACCCCTCCCAATCACCAACCATAGCACGCATCACTCCCAGCCTCCAAGCCCACCTAGCCATGGCCTCGGAACATAGAAGGACTACAATGGCCCAATCCCATGTACCGCGCCCGGGAGCATTTCCCCCCCATACAGCCAGGCCAATCGACGGCTTTCCAATCACCCACCTGCGGCACAGCGTCCAACTCTTTGATGACATGGACCCTAAAGTCATTGCTACCTGGGACGCAGAAGTTCCGGGCCCCAAATTATTAGCACGCATCTTCGACCTAATTGCTGACAAAGCTTCCCCCGACGCGATCCGAAGCGCAATCACTGCCATGAAAAATGTCATCCACGGCATCGACTGCGAAGTACAACAGATCTCCGCATCGAACATCAAAGTTGCACCCCCGGCCAGAGCTGAGGATGCCCACTCTGCTCCCGCAACCTTCTTGATATACGATATCCCCGAGACCGTCCATGATATTCTCCTACACACTAAAATATGGGCAACCCCCACAATAACCTTCGAACTCTTTCCTTTCACCCCCACTTTCCCTACCTTCCTCTTTGCCATCGAGGGCTTCATGCCTACACCGCCCGTCCGAATCCATACTATCATCCTAAGCACATGGCATATGGACAAAACGTACGATGAATTCATCCGCATCATAACACGCGACCCGGACTTCCCGGCAGATTACCCACCCCATATCCAAATGGAGTGGTTCGCGAAAACCTTTGAAAGCCTGGCCAACTCCCTCGAGGTCTGCCTCCTCGACTACAAGAAGCCCGGGAATATACCAGACCCCATCTACAATGTCTTCGCCAAAATCCCAACAACGAACCCGAAAACATGGCATGAAATCCGCTCGCTCCTTGAAAACCTCACATACGTGGACCCACTCAATGGTACGGGAAAACGAGCCCCATTCCGACAATGCCAACTATGCCACTGTGTCACCCACCCAAGGGGACTATGCCCATTCCCCCGCATCGACGAGTGGTTTGGCCCAAACGGCAACAATAATGTAACCCTGGTACAAAAAGACAACAAACGCCGAGGTAAACGGGGCAACTAAAAGGACGACCGCCCCCGATACCCAGACCGTACATACATCCTCGTACATAAAACTCTGTCCCCGCTCCAGCTAACCCCCACTATACCCAACATATTCTACGCCCTAAAAACCACCTAAAAACCACCAATCCATACGAAACCCCCCAACCCGAAACACAGCCTATACCCAATTACTACTGTCCTTACATGTACCATAGACTCCTGGCCACTGGCATAATGTTTACCCCCCTAGCATGTGAAGCAAGTCCACACAGATGGTGACTTGAACTGACCAGCTAGAAGAGAATACAATCAGAGATGTTGGGCTACCTCCGTGATAAAAACTCCTACTCACCCACATTTACTGACCATACACAGGACAGGAAAGTGAGTAGTGCCCACCAAAAATGGTGGCCTATTTAGGCCAAGGAGTTCCGTGCCACTAAGGCGACACCACTGAAACCCAAATTTATTGAGATGCAATAGATTTGAGTTGTCATCCGTGAAATGAGCATAATCAAATGCAATATCATAATCAGGAATTTAGCACTGTGCTTAATTAACCTTATCCACTTTTTTTCACAAAAAAGGTTAGTAAAAGCATGCAGCCCAGAAAGCATGACAAGGACACATTAAGGTAAGTCCCCATCTTGTATATGCTTTAGTCACACTTTTTTCAAGCATCACCAAACAAGAAAAGGAGAAAAAGGTGTCACTTGTATTTACCATGCCAGTTGATACAAGCAGACAAAGTATTAGAATGAGTATTAAAGAGAACAGGGAGAATCAAAATGCAGGAGCAAGATGAACAAAGCAGAAAAGATGACACCAGCGAGAACAAAA
>JBBPNA010000465.1:0-20781 GCA_038090555.1 Boletus subcaerulescens | reverse complement strand
TGTGTTCCACTGGCCTGAGCAACTCTTTGCCATGCCTCCTCCTAATCTTCTTGATGTATTGGAGGTCATCCAACTACTCTCACTGATGCAACCCAAGAGCAACTTCACTATTCACCAGTGTCATTGGTTTTCCCAGGCAATCATCAAAATTCTATTCCATACCTATGGTTTCCGGGAGCATGTCCAACATCAATTGTTGATGAAGATCTTTCACACCCAAGTACCTTCCATTGTACTTAAAATTGCAACATGCAAGAAATGGTGTACTAAAGCTATCACATCTTGGGAGTCTGTGGATAGGGGAGAGTGAAGGAGTGAATGAAGTTGTATTTTGTCAGTGGATGTCCCTTTCATTTTTTTGATCTGGTGCTGACCTACATGTGTGTTGCAGGGTTATCACCTTCTCAGTGCCAGTGACAGTCTTGTCAATATTGCTGCTGTAAGGGAAAAGGCATCTTGGTTAGAGGAACAGTGTTTTTGGTTTCAGATTAGAATGACTGGAAAGAGGAGATGGGCTTCTTTTATATGAATAGATTACTTTCCAAATAACTTGCTGTTGGAATCCAAGTATTACATGTGTCATTTACAGCAGGCAACTAGCCCCTGTAAGCCTAAGTTTTTCATGTCCATCCCACACACAAATTATAGCCACAGGGAAAAGAAAAGTACACATTGATAGGTCAATACATCTAGAAGTATTTGCTGACACTGTCATTGTTGTTGTATCATGCCAAGTTACCACATTAATGGGCAAGGAGTCATGTGACTCACACGACGCGACGCGGTGAACAAACATGTACAAACACTTTCATTGGTCTGTCTACGCGAAACGTCATGATACTTCTAATGTGGGAGGTCGGTGGTCGCTTTCCTTCCTACCACCATCCATAACCCCAGACATGACTGTTACACTTGATCTCAATGCGTCTGTGGTAGAATCAAGCACCCGGAAGGCCCTCCTAGATGTCTCCCTTGCAGTGGCCAAGTGCAAGAAAATCGTGACAGTCACTGGGGCTGGTATCTCGTGTTCGGGCGGGATACCGGTAAGTTATCGTCTGGCATTGTCCCAGTCTTGAAAACACTGATGTTTTTTTTCAGGATTTCCGCTCATCGGACGGACTGTATGCGCTCGTCAAGCAGCAACACCCCGGCGTCGTATTAAAGGGTCGGGACCTCTTTGACGCGTCGCTGTTTCGTGACAAAACATCAACGGCTGTGTTCTATACCTTCATCTCTCAACTCAAGCGCCGCATTGATTCTGCCACACCCACACCTACCCACCGCTTCATTAAAACACTCGATACCAAACAGAAGCTGCTGCGTTCCTACACACAAAATATCGACGGCTTTGAGGAAAGGGTCGGGCTCCGTAGTAGCTCGAGCCAACCAAATACTTCCGGAAAAGGAAAATCAAGACTGGGTGCCGCAGTAGTTCGCAATGTCCAACTACATGGAGACATTCACCGAGTCCGTTGTACTCTGTGTTCCTTGGACCTGCCTTTTACGGAGGGTTTTCTGGACTTGTTCAATCAGGGGGTGGCCCCGGAATGTCCGGAGTGCAAGTTACGTTGTAAGTACTTTGCGTCACGTCGTTTGGTAGTTGTGCTCATTACTGTTTTCGCAGCGGAGGCACGCTTGGCTAGGTCAGCTCGACCTCTCAAAGTCGGCAGTCTTCGCCCGGCCATCGTGCTGTACGATGAAGTGCATCCACTCGGTGACGACATTGGGTTGATTCAGACTCAGGACATTGCACGGAAGCCTGATATGTTAATCATCATGGGCACTTCCCTAAAGGTTCACGGGCTGAAGAAACTCGTGAAGGACTTTGCAAAGGCTGTTCACGCATGGAAGACGTCTACCGCAGGTACTGCAAGATCGACCAAGAGCTGGCAGGGCAAGGTCGTCTTCGTGAACAGGACCCCGCCGGGAAGCGAGTGGGAGGGTCTGATCGACTATCATGTTTCCGGTGAAACGGATACATGGGTAGAAAGGGTTCTCGAGGATTGGAAAAAGCTGCGGCCATCAGATTGGGAAGTTCAACAGACGCTGGATGGTGATGGCGTTTTCAAGGTTGCGAAGGAGTCAGGATCTGCAGTCACGCAGAAAAAGTGTAAGTACCTGGTCCTCACCTCGAATACTTTATTCATCATGAGTTACAGCTGTATGTAGACGAAAATCGTTCACAGAGAATACTCGCCGAGAAGATAAGATTATATCTTCACTTACTCCATTTAAACCAACATCGAGTGCACCATCGTCACCTTCCAAACGACGACAATCGGATTGCCACTATTCTGATACCGAGTCAAGTCCACGGAAAAGGAGAGGCGTGTACAAGGGTGATAGTTGCTTGGAAAGGCTCAATAAGGGAGAAAGACGCTTACTGTTCCTGGATACGACGAACTCCACCTCGCAACTCGACGGTCCGAGAGGAGTTGATTCACAGCCGTCGAGAAGCCGAACAATGTCAAAGGAGCTCCCTGTCAAGACACCTAGGACGAGGAGCGTTACACGACCGAACGGACGTATGTGGGTAGAGATCAAGAAAACAGCATAAATAAAGGACATTCTAGGAGGTAAATTAGCATTGTAGTCTAAGTACGAGTAATGTGCCACATTCGCAGTCGTCTTCAAGCTAGTCAGCTGGACATCCAAACGCGCTGAAAACTGAATGATAAAATAACTACAAGACAGCATTTCCAAGACTTCGTTGCGCGACGGTGACACCCAACTCACTCACTAATCAACTCGGACACACTCCAGTCCTCAAAAGAACCGTCTGGTAAATATCGTCGAATGATTAACGGGATTTTTCGTTGTGAGAGTTCCTTGATGGCAATCTGCAAGGCATCGGTCTCACCATCCAAAGGGACGAGAACCGGAGCATTCATGCTGTCCAGAACGTAGTCAATGACCCGAACGAAAGGGGAGTGGTGGAGTGATGCACGGATGGAGGGACACACCTGATTTGCAATGCCCGAGTCCCTAGTATTCGCGCTCGCTCGTACTTGGTCAAGTAGGGAGTCGTCACTCTGACTTTATTTGGCTGTCTTTCGCCTTGCAAGCCAGAGGGAGCAGGCTGCTGAGACAACTGTTCCTCTCCGTTCGCCATTTCCTGGTCATGATCCGCACCACTAACACCGTTGGGATGAGAGACCTCAGCATTGGCGTCTTCCCCCTGCTCCTCGCCGTGGTCACCGTCTGGTAGCTCGTTCGCTAGGAGATCATAACTCTCGTCCTATCTGGTTATGAGCGCATTGACTATTCCTATACATCACTGCACGCACGAAAGCGCCATCATTGAAACTGGTAAACAAGTCGGGAAATGCCTCTGTAGTGGATGAAACTAGGGTACGGACCTCGGACCACCGTAGTCGTAATCATCCCCTCCGCCACCGCCATAGCCGTCGTCAGACATTCTATATGTTTCTAGCGAGAACGATAAAAATGATGATGCTGGACGTTTGCAAAGGAAGCTAGTTAGTTGTTACGTAATCCACACCACTCTTCTTCGATGCGTTGCGGGCTGTCTGCTGTGCTCCACCGAGTCGGATAAGGCTGCGTGTGGATATCGTGAACGCCTTGCAGCTCGGAGGAACACGTCGACAAGTTCTTCCATTCGCTTCGGGTGGCCTTGGGAGTGTTATAGATCTCGAACTGTCGTCGAAACTGGTCGATCATCCATTTACTCGTTCCATGTCGGGACTCTATACTTTTTAGAGCCTACACGATACGATCTGCACACCAGCGATCGACGCTAGCATGTTATACACGCATCCTGCGTCATTCTTGCTCTCTCCACCTATCCTCGGCTCGTACTTCGACTCTTCCCTCTGAATCAGTCTAGCAGTCACAAGTACTGCCATTACATCGCTTCTTCGCTGATCAAAGAGCACTCAACCTCAAACTAGTATGTTAAGAAGTATGGTTGTCTTATTGGCTTATCCTTCGAGAACGATGATCTGATTGTTCCTTTGACCGTTTTCCCGACGTTGCGATGTCTACTCGAGAAAACTTGGCGCTGGGGTTCGATATCGGCCCACTCGTCCGCCCGTAAGTAGCAAAAGGGTAACCTTTTTGTTAGCTTTTTGGATGCTTCCTGATGTGGTCACTGGGCAATCGGGAGTGGCCTGATGGTAGTTGGTTTCGTCTCTAACCTTTCCCCGTTGTTTTCGCTCAGGTCGTATGATGCAAAAGAGAAGAACACAGAAATGTATAGAGTGACTGGTGCCCATGTGCGTAGCACGTATTGCACCTTTCACGGAAGTTGACGCATGCCGGGAGTGGTTCCGATGTGAATGCGACATACTGCTGCAGGTGTCCGTTCTCGGAATGCCAACTTGACCAATCACCACACTTGTCCCCCTCCTCGTTCGCAACTTCTTCCAGTACATTTCTAGTACCCCTCCCCCTTCACCTCCATAGCGTACTATGCCACAACAGAGACTGGGTAGATTATGGGGCACTCGCTTTGATTCCCTCACGTCCTCCGACTCTCTTTCTCTCTCCTCCAACCCAGAAAGCGTCGTTGCAAGCTCGCACCCCGTGTCCTCCCCGCCGCGCAGCATTTCAGCTGACGAGGGGAATAGTGTTCATGATTCTCATGACAGAATCCTACCGGACGCGAGCATCTTCATTGGAAGGTACGTGACAAGCCCTTACCACATCCTTGGCTGATGTCAACTTCGTCAGCCTGCCGGCCAACATTGAGTACGCCGACCTGACCAACATGCTGGCTCAACACCTCTCCGAGCATCCCCAAGTCAAAGGTATAAAAGTTGTTCGTGACTCCAAAGGCGGCACTTGCGCATTCATCCAATGTCAGGTCTGTCATTCTCCACGTAGCCAACTCGTTGTTTTCTAACCGTTGCCGATTCAGGATTCTGAGGCGGCCTCCGTTCTCATGAATAATCTCCATGTCGCTGCACCGCAGCCATTCTTGGGTCGTTATCTTCGATACGAACCTGCACGCGCATTCCGGACTCTACTCATCTCATATCGGTAAGTCCCGCAATGCCTCCTCAGATGTATGCATGAACAATAGCGCATATATGCATGTCGCGACTTCAAGTTAACCTGACTATTATCGCAGGAGCCCCAGACAATATTTTCGACAAAGAGAGGCTCCAAGGAAAGCGAATTTCCTGCCCACTGAAGACCCTCGGTTCATAGAGCTCCAGTTACCGAATGCTATGAGAATCGTCAGGACACCTGGAACAAAGTCAGTGTATTTTTGCGTGGTTTTTACATGTCTGACAATTCTCCTAGGCATCTCGCTGTCCTGTATGATTCGGCCGCTTTGGATACCCCGCCTCCTGACCCCGGTTTATTGCTCGTGCCTCTTCTGTACGACGCCGAGGTAAGGTAATATTCTCTTCAAGGAGTTATCCAACTTATCTTCTAAATGCAGTCTCTGTTACGGATTACATCTGTATTTGGCGTTGTCGAATATTTTGGGCCCTACGACGCGCTTGAAAACGAGAACGGTCAGGTATCAACGAGTTTGCCATTCCCCCATGATGGTCCACGTTCCCCCGTCATGGATCCTGGCTGCTGGAAAGTGAAATGGGCGCATCGAGACGACTGTGTCAGCGCTCTCGTGGTATGTTGGCTCAAGCTTGCATATTGGTGAATTCTAAATTCCATTCGCCTCCACGAACGAAGACGCTTCGCAGAATTCCTCACTTAACTGTTACATGGGCTCATCAGTCGAATATGACTCCTCGCGAACAGGGACTTTATAGTTCGCGTTCGTTCTCAGCCTTTCAGGCTTCCCATTCTTGGCGTAATCGTGGGACTGGCCCACCTTTTCGCTCAGTCTCAAGTTTCTTACCAGCCAGCCACACCTTTCCTGTTTTTCGTCCTACTGAGGAGTTCTCAGTCGTTGAACGTTCGTCCGATGTCAAAGTTGCTGACCCGAACTCCGGATGCGATGTCTGGCGACAAGAAACATCCGCTGTACCAAATAACAGAAACCACCCTCTTTCCCGGTCGTCTCGGCCAAGATCACTTTCATTGACGCACGATCGACCTCAGCCAGAGGTGTCGCTTCCCTCGCGGGAATCTACTGGGCAACTGTCCTTCACAAGCTGGGAATCGACCAATCGCACTCGGTGGGCAGATCATATTGAGTCGATGGAATTCAAAGGCGGTCCAAGGTCTGCAATTTCTTTCATTCCTGAGCATTTCTAACACCTTTTGTGTAGTGTAACTGGGCCCAATCACACTTCTTCGCCCTACCTTCACCATCACATCGCGTCATCGGACAGCGGCTGCCATACTTCGCAAGAGGGTGACAGTCAAGAAATCGATGCAGCCATTTCTCACACGCCTGGATTTCGGACATCATCTCCTAGAACCCCTGGGTCGTTTATGCTTCGTACACCTGCTACTGCCAGCTATATGGGAGATTTTCAAAGCATGTCTTTCAGGGACTACGACAGTCAGGGTTCTCTCTTGCAACTCTCGCCGGAGAAGCGGGATGATCATGTTGTCGATCCTACAACCATCTTTGTCGGTGGTCTAGAAATGTTTGGACCAAATGCTTGGGATGAAGGCAAGGTCAGGACGTTGTTCTCAAAATATGGAGGAATCGAAGCGATCAAAGTTATTCGACCGAGTGGGTTCTTTCGTTCGTTACTGTACTCTGATTAATATTCTCCCAGGTAACAAACGCTCTGCATTCGCGTTCGTCAAGTTCAATAACACAGAGGCTCCTGCTAGAGCCGTTAAGGCAGAGGTAAGTCAGCTTTCACCTGGCTATCCCATTTTTTATTCAGTCTCTCTCAGCACAATCGAATGCTCGACGGCCGCTTGATTCGCGTGCAACTTCGCGACTGGAATCCAGCTTATCGCCCTGCCTGGCGACCAGGACATCACAAAGTGTCGTATTCGCAACCACACGGTCCCAACGATGGCCGTAGTACCGATCCAAAGCTGCACCACGGTATCGTTAATATCGCAGCCCACATGGCAGACTTACGGCTCGCAGACTCAGACTCGCCTGCTCTATTCGCTCCACTGTCCTCTGGTGAAGCCTGCGACCTAAATGAAGTACAGGACGAGACTAGCATTCCACCACCCGAGGTTTCTCCTACTAATGATGACCCAGCGTGCGATTCAAAAAAAGAAGTCCGTAGGTCGTTGGACACCAAACAGAGCGAGCCTGCTCTACCGGATACGACGCTCGTGTCCTCCCAGACATCTGCGACACCAGCCCCTGCCTTGCCGGGGACGTATTCGGCACCTACCATCCAGTACTATCAAGGATGGATTCCGAATTACGCCCCACAGTTTCCGTACCAGATGCCTTTTGCAGGCCCACCTTACCCTGGTTATCCCTTCCCTTCGCTCGTAGCTCCGCCCCCTCCGCAGAGTGGCGGGTCAGAGAACAATGGAACTCCTTCCAACACCCCTATTCCCTTTGGTCCAGCCAGTAACGCATACCCAGTATGTAGCTTACAGAGGTGCCATTCGCAGGCTAACTGTTTTGTAGACATTTATGCGCTATCCTCCTCCGCTTGGCCAGAACTCTGATCCGGGCCAGGCCACTACTGGCCATCCGGGAGTCGCCAACAACCTTACTGTACTTCACACTCAAGCTCCCCTAATCCCGACCGGGTTCATCCAGGGCGATCATGGGATGCTTGTTCCTGTCTATCCCCCCGATGCACTCAACCAATATATGGCTGGAAATCAAGATCAAGGTCAAGTTCCTACTAATTCCGGGTCTGTTGAAAGTCCAGTAACATGGCGCCCGTATCCACCGCCTCCTATTTGCCCACAGACAGTGATTCTTCACTCGTACATCAATCCGCCGCTAACGGCCCCACCTCATCCTCTGGGACCTCACGCGTGGATACCACCTCATGCATACCACGGAGTTACACCATCCTTAGGGAACCCCCATGGAGTGCCTGGTCGTCGGATCTCGTCTGCGCTCACCGGAGGGCCAGCCTCAATTCCGATGACCTCGACTTTTGAGCGTGGTTTAATACCTCCTCGTCGACAATATCGTCGAGACAACCATGTTCAGCATCACAAAAATAACTGCGCTCGTGGTACAGCCGGACGGTTTGGCAAAGCTCCTTTCGATGCGTCGCGATCACCATCGGATAACCCGCCAGTATCGGTTTCTCAGTCTTCCGTACCAGACACATCCATCGATGCTGATTGGCAGCGCTCAGACTGGAACACGGATCAAGGCAATTTTGCGTAGACCTCTTATTCCTCTTCGTTTTGTCCTTTCACACACTCTTTCATGCATTTTTCCTCAAACATGAAAAGCATACATTTACTTATCACGGTACAGAGTCCTGGGGTAAATTTGGGCCGTGACACTCTGGCACGTTTTTCTTTCCATTGCTGTGCTTATTCCACAGCCTGATGTGTGGGGACACCACGAGTGAGATGGAACTGAAATACGTCAAAATGTAGAGTATCCTTCCTTTTTCTGCGGTTTTTAATAAGACTCGAGTGGGCCAGGCTTTGTGTCCATTCGGGCTAGAGAATCTTGCAATCGATACTAGATAGACGGCCGCATACGTGTCTGCATACTATTCAATGGCTTGTCTACTACGAGTGAAAGTCGACGTCAGTCCAGTTCACAGTTCACCAGGATATCATCCAAAGCCTCCCAAGCCCATCCTTGGTGGCGAGGCATGCAGCCCTGCCCGCGGATCAAGCAAAGAGCAAGCCTCCCTGCAGGGGCTTGATGAACGGGGATCAATACGATGCAGTGCCCTATGACATGGTGTAGTTGGTTTCATCGCCGCACGCCGCCGAAACAAACGCCTTGCGTTTCGAGAAGGGGACTGGTGACGTGTCTCCGAAGCACACCAATACGTTTGAGCTCCAAAATTACACCAAACGAGGCTGCCACGCGACAAACGTTACACGCACGACGCATCGTCCTTATCAACGGGAGCTGCTAAGAGAATATAAATCCCTCATGTCCAAGAATCAATATAGATACCGCGAACTGTCCGGGTTGAGATCAGCAGTAAAATGAATCGTCTCGGGCAAAAAAAATATATACATATACTTGTCGAAGAACATGACATGAAAGAGAAAGCGTGATTATACTGATATCGTGCCATTGCGGGGTATGTGAGATACGTGAAATGCAGAGTAATCAATGAGCGTGAGGACCATCTGCAAGGACAGTCCTCATGTCAGCGCCGATGTCAACGGGAGAAATGTTTCAAAACGACATACATGGAATCATGAGATACACTTGCTGCAAATGGTATGCGTAAGATGATTATGTCGTCTGACAGCGGTTCTAAATAACTATTAGGTCATGGTGTAAAATGAAGTGCCGCGTTGTACACTGCGACAAGATTGTCAGTCCAAGAAGTGGGTGTCTAGTCAAGTGATGCCTTGCCTTTACAAACAGGGAAAGATATGAATGGTATGACTGTGCTTGTTATGTTCGTTTGTTTCCTGTGACCCAGGATAAATGTACACTGCCGGCCCCAACAATGTTGACTTTGGCGCGCACACGACATACCTAGAAGAACAGTAAGATCTTTAGCACATGGACGGAAAACTGTACGTACGGTGTCTGCCACCTCAGCTTTCTGAAAGTTGATATGCAGATCACCATTGGGCATTCTCGTGATTTGATCTACTTCGCCAAAGGACTTGCGATATCGAAATGGTTAGGAGGAACCATAAAGAGACGTTTGATATCACGTACTTGACACCATCTCTGAATAGCATCCAATCGTCTGGTGTCATTCAGCGGGATACCACTGACGACAAGCTTCCTCTTTCTACTATGTCTCGTGGGACTGCCCAACGAAGACAGAGAAAGCCGAGGCCCACCGGTCTTCCCAGCGAACAAGACATGTGGCTGCGAATCCTCGGGTTCCTCTACGAAGATCTGATTCAGACCTCCTGAATGATCCCGCCGCTTGAACGTGAACGATAAGCGACTAGTTTCGCCTTTGGGGGATGAGGGCGACATCGTTTGTCGCTCTGGAAGGTGTGGCGCAGAAGCAGGGTAATGCGGCCGCAATGACGGAGATGACGCAGAACTATTGTCACTTTTGAAAAAGGGTTGGGACACCATTCCCCCAGCTTGTGAAAGGACGCGCAGGGAACCGAAAAGAGATGCCGTTTTCGATGGCGGTGTAGATGGTACAGGAGATTCACCATTCTCGTGCATAGACATGGTAGTAGGGGTGGTGATGGAGGAACAGGTGTTAGAAGAAGAGATACTGGGCCGCGATCGAGATCGGTCGGTGAAAGAGTCACCGGGACTTATACGTGCATCTGTGTCTGGAATGGATGCGGACGAGAAGTGACCCAGAACGCTCGGTCGCCACCGCCACGAAGAGGCGCGTGGAGCACTGTAAATTTGGGAGGCATTTCGTGGTAGTGATGTTTGGAGACTTGTGCTTCGTGAATGATAAGACAGACCGCTTGTAACCGAGGTGAGGTCTCCACGAGATATTCGGTGGAACTTGGGGTGCCTGGAAGGACTCTGGGGTGCCGTAGTCCTCGGAGAGGGTGATACAGAACGTCTCGAGAGATGAAAGTGTCGTAATGATTGAGAAGGGTTGATAAGACGGACTGTTGATCGGGGAGTGGCTATATCTGTCGGCGTAGATTCGTGGGATGGCTATTGTTGGTAGTGATCAGATGACATGCCAACAAGAAGCCAAGATTACGAACCTGATCATGGGGAGAGTCTTCTGGGGGACATTCCAGCGCAATATCCTCATCGACGACGACATAGTCATACAAGCTATCACCGTCGTCTAAGTTGAGTCGGACTGCCCCGCTCAAATGAGGATAGGCGAGGTACGGATTGCTCCGGGTACCGACTGGATCGACATCAGCAAGGTCAGTGACATCGGGAGGGACAGATGCCTGGAGCTCTGACAGCCAACGGGAGAGACGACTGGAACGGCGACGAAGGGTAGCATCGACGAAAATCGGGACGCGTGGAGACGCGTCTGCTGCTTTGCGGATGGTCATGGTGGAGGATGGAGAACCCCCTTGAAGGGTGGCGGTATCGTCTAGAAGCGATTTAAGGAGGGAGACACGGTTTGTACAGAAGGAAATCGACATACTGGAAAGAGGGGGTCCGGTAGGAGAAGGGAGGGGGTCATTATAAAGGGCCTTGGGTCGAGGGCGGATTGAAATGGGTATGGATCCGATAGACAACGAACTGAGGTGGGCGAGGTCAACGGACATCTGAATTGAGAATGGTTCGCGTGTCTGCTTGAGGGTAGAATACACGGGGTATATCACGAAAAAAAAAAACCTGGAGGAAAGAAGAAAAAAAGGGTGGATATTAGAGGGATCTGGAGGCAAGAAAGATGAATGTCAGTCGTCAAAACTCATGGAACAAAGCAAGTCATGAACGAGGCGTCTCAGAACGACAGGTTCAAGTTGAACATGATGAAAACGTGGCCGGCTCCTTACGACACTTTTCCCAGAAATCACATCCGCGCAATAAATCACAAGGGCCAGCTGAAGGAGCGAACAGGATCACTCTTCAACTTTATATTGCAATCAACGGCCCTTTTTGTCACCTGCCGACTCGCTCGCAATTTGCCTCCGTTCGATGCATTTGCGGATCCCCTTTCAAGTTATCGACCCTCACGGGCTCAGGATCGCCAGCTCATGCAAATCGTTGGCATCCAACTTGCATTGGTAGTGCAAAGCTAGTAATTCGGAACCCTATACACCTGCCACAGCAGAACCTTGTTCGACGTGTGCAATACCCGCGACGACCCGGTCCGCGACGCTCCTAAATAATTTGGCGGAAGACGTCTCCTGGTATCTTTTTAGAATATCGAATGCCTTGAGATCGATTGCTTCATCTGGCCCTCCCGCAGTGCTCGGCTCTGCAGCGTCGAGGAGTGTCACCAATTCTGTGTCAACTGGCAGAGCACCAAGAAACGTCAATCCTTCCCGTCTCGCCATCTCCTCTCCCCCCTTGGTTGAAAACATGTTGCTAATCTCGCCGCAACAAGGGCATACATAGCCACTCATATTTTCGATTAGCCCCAAGACAGGCAGCTTGACCGCACGAGTGAAGGAAAGACACTTTATCGCGTCCAGCAAAGCAACTGCCTGCGGCGTCGTGACAATGACGGCTGAGAGTTTTGAATGAACTGGCGCCAGGTGTTCCAGTAGCGATAGATGCTCATCAGAAGTACCTGTACATGACATCTCAGATTTTGCGATTGGTCAATCAAAGGGAATCCAATCCACCCACCTGGTGGAGTGTCTATGATAAGATAGTCGAGTTCTCCCCATCTGACATCGCTCAGAAACTGACGAATCATCGCGTTCTTCTTCGGACCTCTCCAAACGACCGAATCGCTCTTCTTCTTCAGCAAGAATCCTACGCTCATGCATGCCAATCTTGGGTCGCTGCCTTGTTGAGCATCGGCATATACGGGAACCCACCCGTCGCTGCTTTGATGGACACCATGTCCATCAAGTCCAAGCATCCGAGGTATAGAAGGACCCGTCAGATCGACATCAAGAATACCGATCCGGGGACGGGATGAGAGAGCATGGAGACTGAGAGCGAGTTGAGTTGACACGGACGACTTTCCTACACCTCCTTTCCCTGAACATACGATGATGATGTGGCTGACACTCTGGAGTCGCCGCGATATGGGTGTTTCTTCTGACATGGTGATGATCAACTTAGTAGATCACTCAAACATTCACCAACTCGATTATCATTATTATACTCGGCTCGGTGTACAGCACGTTACCCCAATACTATTCCTCTCCACCCACCTCGACTCGGCGCCCTCTTCCATCTAACAGGCCTCCATGGGATGTAGATCCCAGTAAAGGTAAGATGTAAGGACAACAAAAACAACGGGGAATATGAGCAAGGCATGAAATGGTGGGCAGGCAAGGGAAAAGGGCGCATTCAGTGATAAAAAAGATAATGGAACATGTATCAATCACATCATGAGAGTGGGGAAATGATCCGACAGGAAAAAGACCAATCTGTATCAATCAATCGTGGGCGCTAGTGGTGATGATAAGGCTTTGTATGCGAAGAGGGAATTAGGCGGCCGCCCAATACTTGAAGACATTGGAACGGCGTGAAAGAAAAAAGCGTCCGTACAATACATATCGTGAGGCAACAACTTCTTCGATGGTGGGCGGTCGCTAGGAGAAAATGATTTTCAGCTTGAAATTTGAGCGTATGTGCAGCTGTGATGAGGGGCCATCATTCGACACGACGCGCCAAGACCATCTTCTTTCCACTCCCTTCTTCTTCCCGCAGGAGCATTTGCGACCGACCGACCATGAACCGATATTCGACAGCAACCGAGGACCCTCTGCAACTTCCCTCCGCCCCCAATCTCGGTCGCACTCGGGGCGTGCCCCGCTCGAATAAAAGAAACAAGGGAATGTTATGCGTTTACCATATATCGCCCTCCCTGCCGCGAGCTGTACCACGCTGCTGCCCTACGGCACCAGGCGCATTAGCCTGCTGCTGGCGGGTGTGGGAGCGGAGCCTGGGTGAAATCTCAGCTCGATGAAACCGGGACAAAGGAAACACCGTGAAGCACCTACATTCTATCACTCGCACGATGTTCTTCTTCCTCCTGGACGACCTTGCGCCTGCCAGCTGCAGCCTTTTGGCTAGCACCAGTGCTACCATCATCGGCGGCGTTTCGTTGGACACTCCAATCGAAGACGTAATCGTACTGGAAGCCCTCGCGAACGAAGAGGTCACGGAAGAGCTTGCGTAAGTACGAGTAGTCCGGTTTGTCATCGAAGCGCAGTGCGCGGGTGTAGTTCAGGAAGATGCCGAACTCATTAGGGAACCCTCGGCAGAGGAGGTCTGTAGGCGTAGTCATCTTCTTTTCCATGATGCGATCGTACTTTTGTTTCTTGGTGGCAGCCTTAAGTCCCTGCCAAGGGAGAGCACCACGAAGGAAGTACATGAGTACGTAAGCGAGAGATTCCAAATCGTCACGGCGAGCCTGTTCAACCCCCAGATGGGTGTTGATTGACGTGTAACGAGCAGTACCGGTAAGATTCTTGTTCTCCCTGTAAGGGATGTGAAGGTGGGTCTTGGGGTCACGGAATTTCTTGGCCAGCCCGAAATCGATGACGTTGACTTGGTTGCCCCGTTTCCCGATACCCATCAAGAAGTTGTCCGGCTTGATGTCGCGGTGGATAAAATTGCGAGAGTGAATGTACTCGATACGGGAGATCTACGATATTAGAAAAAGGAGGTGTGAATGAAAAGATGACACCGGAAGAAAAATAGCATTACCAACTGATCGGCGAGGAGTAGAACGGTTTTCAGACTAAATTTGCGGTTACAGAAGTTGAAGAGGTCTTCAAGAGAGGGGCCAAGAAGATCCAAGACCATTGCGTTGTAATCGCATTCGGTACCAAACCATCTGACGAAAGGGACACCGACACCGCCTGCGAGGGTCTTGTAGACCTTGGACTCGTATTCAAGCTGCGGATGCTTGGCCTTGACCGACTCGAGTTTGATGGCGACCTCTTCACCAGAGATGATGTTGATGCCAAGATAGATATCGCCTACGTACTGGTCAAAAGACTGTAAGCAGACAATGAAAGCCTTCGCACCGAAGGAACCAGAGCCGATCTTCTTGCCAAGTCGGTACTTGCCGCCGACTCGAAGGTCAAGTCTATGAGCGGGGGTCTCTGCCATGGATGAATTGGATACGCAGTGTTCACTGGGTGAAGGAAAAGAGAGTGTAAGAATAACAAAACAGGTATAAGGGTGTGGTGATAGAGGGCAGGAAGCAGTGCAGTAAGCAGCGTGGCTAATAGGGTGCACTCTAGGTGGCTAACATGCCACTGCGGAAGGCGACGTAGATGGGTAACGAACGATACAAAGGGAGCAAGAAATAGCCACTTGTGTTAAGGGATCTTGATGGTGCTCGTCGTGAGTCGCGTTTAGACGCAAACTCAAAGAGTCAAGGCAAACGTGGTGCCCTCGCGGCGCTCAGAGTCGTTGAAAGGTGTGTCGCAACGAGGAATGAAGGTGAAAGAGAAGGGGGGACTCACCGAGGAGAGAGACTGGGGTGCGAGAGGTGGACGAGAGGCTGGAAGGAGACGAGTTTAAGAGGAGGAGCGAGAGAGAAGAGAAAGAGAAGGAGAAGTACTTTGGGAGAGAAACAACACTGGCGCTTCCGTGGGAACAAAGGTCACTGCCGGAATACAGCGGAGTTTGAAGTTGCAACACCTCACTACTAGTCGCTATTGTAGTAAGTATGGATATACAATAAATCGCTTGCTGTGCGTGTAAAATAATCACTCCCGCGTATCCATCCTTTCCCCACAACGCTTTTGTCACTCCTTTCCTCCCCTCCATGGCCTACGCACGCCACCACGATCATTATGGCCAGACGCCGCAGCACGGACTCGCTCCAGATTACCCTCCCGTACCCGTCAATCACAACCAGTACGACTATGATACCAACTGGGAGACCAAGTCTGCCCACTCCATCCAGAGCAATTTTCATGGCTCCCAGGCTCACCTCAATCCCGAATACAACATGAGCCGTCCAAACCTCCACTATCAAACCTCTCCCGTTAACTACAATGCGTATCAGCCCAATTACCCTCCCGTGCAATCCCCACATATGGTCAGGGAGATGAGCCTTGGTTACTCTGTCGCGAGAGAAAAACTCATGAAACGTCGCTCCGTTCGCCAAGTCGAGCTTCAGAACGGTAATTTAGTGCTCGACGTGCCCGTCCCCAGTCACATCATTCCCAAGACAATGTCTCATGTCGAGGAAATGACAAAAATGAGGTACACCGCCGCAACATGTGATCCAGACGACTTCATGCGCAAAAAGTATTCCCTACGTCCCTATCTGTATGGTCGTCATACCGAGCTCTTCATCGTCATGACCATGTACAACGAAGACGAAGTTCTTTTTGTCAAGACTATGAATGCGTATGCACCATTTCCTCTTCAATAACATCGCCTGTCATCTTCCCGCAGAGTTATCAAGAACGTTGCCCACCTTTGCAGCAGGAATCGTTCCAAAACTTGGGGTCCCGACGGCTGGAAGAAAGTAGTTGTTTGCATCGTCTCTGACGGACGCAACAAGATCAACAAGCGCACCTTGCAAGCTATTACCCTAGTATAGTAGCTCCGCGTCTCTATCAACCTCAATCTCACTAACCGTTGGCTAGATGGGTTGTTACCAAGAAGGAATTGCAAAGGACTCTGTAGCAGGCAAAGACGTCACAGCACACATTTTCGAGTAAGTTGCTCGTTGGTGCCATTTTGTCGTCGGTAGAGAACCCATCCACGATCCTAGATATACCACAAATGTGGTCGTGACAGAGACGGGGGAAGTTTCGTCTGGTGCCTGCCCGGTCCAGATCCTGTTTTGCTTGAAGGAACAGAACAAGAAAAAGTTGAACAGCCACCGGTGGTTCTTCAATGCTTTCGGTCCCTTGATCAACCCTAATGGTACGTGGTAATCATCCCAACATGGCGGCGTGTTTTTGAAGAAATTGGCTGCCAGTTTGCATACTCTTGGATGTTGGAACAAAACCGACTGGCACTTCAATTTACGACCTCTGGAAATGTGAGTGGCTCCGCATTTGTCTCCACATCTATTGCTGACCCCCATGCAGGCTTTGATACTCATTCAAATGTTGGAGGAGCATGCGGAGAGTAGGTCATCCCGTTGGATAGTGCACCCATGATAAACGGAATTTTTATTTCTAGAATTTGCGTTGATACTGGTAAAGGTTGTTCGTTGCTGCTCACTAGTCCTTTGGCGGCCTCGCAGAACTTCGAGGTACAGCATCTCCTTCTGCCCCTGCTCTATGGTCTAACAGATATCTTCAGTATAAAATGTCCAACATTCTTGACAAACCACTTGAAGTACGCTGATCGTTCATTGATTTGCTTAGCTAACCGTAACTCCGGTGTAGAGCGTCTTCGGGTACATCAGTGTGCTACCAGGTGCTTTCAGCGCATACAGGTACAAGGCTCTTCTGAATGGGCATGATGGTAAGGGCCCACTCGCATCGTACTTCAAGGGTGAGGCGATGCATGGTGGAGGTGCTGTTAATGCCGGGCTTTTCGGTCGGGACACGTTTTTCTTTTAAAAAACACGAAAACCCTTCTAACGGTCATTATCATTCATCAGAACGCAATATGTATCTTGCTGAAGACCGTATCTTGTGCTTTGAAATTGTCACGAAAAAGCGTGAGGGATGGATGTGAGTTTTTACATTCAGGGTCCACATGTAACCTTAGGGCTTGCAGCTTGAAATATGTGAAAAGCGCCAAGGCGTCGACTGACGTACCCACAACGGTCAGTCAAAAATGTCCAATTTAACATATTCTCCTGATCCCTCGTCAGGTTCCCGAATTCATCTCACAACGCCGTAGATGGTTGAACGGATCACTTTTCGCTTCGATCCACTCGACTATGTTCTTCTACAAAATTTGGACATCCGGCCAGAATCCGATCCGGATGCTTGTTCTACAGGTACTTGAATTCGTACTGGCTCAATTACAGCCAAGTGATTAACTCCGCGTCACTCAGATCGAATTCATCTACAACGCTATCCAGCTCCTTTTTACCTGGACCGCTCTTGCCAATTTTTACCTTGCGTTTTTCTTCGTGCGTGCCTAAAACCAACGTTTTCTTCGAGACATTGAGCGGCGATTAGTTGGTTTCATCTGCGACAGCGCCTGGTCAGAGTAACGCCTTCAATTTTCTTAGCTCTGGAGTCGGTCAAATTATCTTCGAGGTGTTCTTAAAGGTGACTACCTGATATTCGCACCGTAGTTTGAAGATTCTGACCAATCTTCAAGCTGTACATTGTCCTCCTCTTTGTCACAACAGTATGTTCCCTCGGGAATCGGCCTCAGGTTGGTTGATTCTAAATTCTTGGTAACAACCAGCTAAAATACATCTACAGGGGTCAAAATGGATTTATGCACTTGCCATGATCCTCTTTGGCTTCTGCAATGTCATCACTTTGTGGTGTGCCGGGTACACGGTTTACCTTGCTGTTCCTCATACCGCCTCCGGCTGGAAAAACATTGGCAAGTATGTACACACTGATTCTACCTGGTATTGCTAGCTGAATTCGAGAAAGTCTGGTGGCCACCAATCAAGCGTTCCGTGAGATTGTGATTTCTCTAGCAGCAACCTATGGCCTCTACTTCATCTCCTCGTTTATGCATCTTGAGCCGTGGCACATGTTCACTTCATTCATTCAATATATGTTCCTTTTACCCAGTTGTAAGTTTGATTCCGTTCATTCTACAACAAAAATACTGATCTGGTCGTGAAAAGACGTGAACATTCTGAGTGAGTGGTTTCGTAATTAGCTCCATCAAAGTAATAACTCCTCATTGTTCATTAGTGATGTATGCCATGTGTAACTTGCACGATGTCACATGGTACGAATTTCCATTTACTTGATTCCACGTGGGTGCTTATGCTGGAACAGGGGTACCAAGGGTGATAATACTGCTGCAAAGGATCTGGGTGGCGCGAAGAAGATCAAAGGCGATGATGGTAAAGTGATGATGGAAGTCGAAATCCCCACTGCCCGTGAAGACGTTGATCAGTTGTGGGCTGCATCACGCGCCGCCCTGAAAGTGAAGCCACCGGAGACCAAGGAACACCGTGATGCAGCAACCAAACAGTCCGATCATGATCGCAGCAGTCGTACGAATGTAGTCCTTACATGGGTCGCCACCAACATGTACGTGTCGTGTATTCATGCATGTCGTCTTGCTCTACTTAATATACAATCAGGATCATGATCCTTGTCTTCACGTCCTCTGGATTTCTGAATTGGGTGGATCAGCATCTCGAAAAGACACAATCGTCTAATTTCAACCCGTACCTTAGCTTCCTCTTCTTTGCGCTGTAAGTTCTGTGATGAACTACAGACCCATAGTACTGACGCTGCTTCATGGTACTTTGCAGTGCTGGACTGTCTGCAATCCGCTTTCTTGGTTCCATGCTATACTTAATCTTCAGATTTTTCGGGTTCTGAAGAGTCTCGTTCAAATTTTCGGAATTGGTCTGTACTCAACGTGGACTCTAAGCTCTAGTTATTCTTGATATAGTCCGTTTTTCGTTGCATGATACTGCGTATCATGTACCTTCACTCCCTTGAACCCGTCCCTGACTCGGTCTGATACCTCTCTTTATGTTGTAACTTTCACTCTACGTGTTTTAATATTTGAACTTGTTGCAAAGGCAACTCGACGTTGTCAATAGTTGATCTCAAACGCACGTTTCAAGCACCGTTCCTGATGCTTCTCACTGTCAGTAGTCTCGCTTGACTGGTACATGTAGTCCTCGTGGACAGTGCATGTTTTGGGGAGATCCTTGACAGCCGGAATTGTGTCCGCTTCTTGGACAATCATCCCTAGAAACCGTGTAGAGCAATTGCGTGGTGAATGGGGTGACATTGCAGATTAAGCATAAGCATACATGCTGCATGATACGAGAAGGGGGGGGACGGAAAGCCGCAGAGAAGTTGTGCGGTCTGACGGGGAGGTGGACTATGAAACCCAACGCGTCACGCTCAACGTGTCCGCAATCGAAAGTTGCATGACATCACCAAGTAAAAGATACTCGTGCATTGATTAAACCCATCTAATAATGTCCGATGTTCCTAACCAGAACGGTCTGAGAGTCACTGGGAGATCAAGACCCGATGGTTTTCCTTTTTCATCAAGTCGCACTCCGTTCTCCAACAAAGCGATGATCAATCGCGGGATAGCGGCAGCAGTGCCGTTGAGGGTGTGTGCGAAGGGAATAGGTACTTGCGTCTGACCGGAAGGTGCAAAACGTCGTCGATACCGAATATGAAGACGTCGCGCCTGGTAATCCGTGCAATTCGAAGCTGATGAAATTTCGCCCCAGGCGCCTCTCCCAGGCATCCACGCTTCCATGTCGTACTTTCTATACGCACTTGCACCAAGTTCCTCCGTTGGCATGTCCAAAACACTGAGAACGTCAATGAGGATATGGACGACTGTGATGAAGTTCTATGGGCATCCTTACCGGAACGGGAAGTTTAGCCCCTCGAAAATTTCAACCTGAATGTTCCGGATTTCTTCCAGGTACTGTGCACTGGAATCCTCCTCGCATACAACAAAAAGCTCAACTTTCGAGAATTGGTGGACACGGTACAGACCACGGGTGTCAGTACCACGAGAACCGGCCTCGGCTCTGAAGGAACGACCGAGCCCGACCACTTTCACAGGCAGGGTATTCTCGGGAGATATCTTGTTTGCGAACATCCCGGCAAGAGGGATTTCAGCGGTGCCTGAGAGTACAAGCTCAGGGGATGAGTCTGCAATCCGGTATGTTTGAGAAGCAGGATGGTCGGAATTGTAGTCTCTAGGTTGGAATCCACAACGGAGGGCTACGTCTTCGCGAACTACGTCAGGCGTCATGACGAACTGAAAGCCATGTTTCAGCGCAATAGATATCGCGTAGTTAGTGAGAGCATTCTCGAGCAACGCGGCTTCCTTGAGCAAGTAGTACCATGAGGACCCTGTCACGATCGCAGCAGCCTCGAAGTTGAACAACCCTAGTGCGCGACCGATGGTAACATGGTCACGTTCCGGGCTTGGCGGCATGACAGGAGGACCATGAGTAGACAGAATAATGGCGGCATCGTCAGGACCAATGGGAGCCTCTGGATGCGTATCGTTTGGCAAATGCAGCGCGAGTCCCAAGAGCTTCTCCTCTACGGCAGCTACTTTCTCCTCGAGTGACATGATTTCGGCTTTCAATG